>DWJZ01000025.1:0-56773 GCA_018249125.1 Asbolis capucinus
GGAGACACCTAATTGTACTTGAGCTGGTATTAAATTAGTTTCACTCCTTCACGGTACTCGACATAAATAACGAAGAAAAGCTTGTTGTCCATACCAGCTGTTAAACGTTCCGGGATGTTTTTAGATTTGTATAGTTAATTTTTTCAATGGAAAAACATATTTTTCATGGCAATTATGAGGTATTGGATGTATCGATTTTTTTATTCGAAATCTGGTGTTTGTCGTGGTCGCTTTTAAATCGAGCGACATCTGACGAGTAATTCTTGAAATTATAATAATACGCATTTAATTACTTCGAGTCGCTGATGGTATTTTTTTAAATTTTCAATATCATTTGAAGTCGCATTTTAAATGATGACATCAAATATTATTCTTGTGGTCTCTTGTTGGAAAGGTTGAGAGCCGCTGGGATACAAGGGCATCTCAACGAGACCTAATTGGTGTCAATAGATGTCTAGCCCGGTGCTATCCAACTCCCCTGACATTGTCGAATGACAAGCTTAACAACATCATATCGACGACAGAAAACAATAAGGGCGTAACTCGATAGCAACGCATAACAATTGCGCTCTTATACGGAAAACAATAAGGTCGTAACTTTAATTAGTAACTGTTAAGAGTTACGCCCTTAAAGTTTTCTGTCGTCGAAATTACGAGCTAGGCCTTTTGTATAGTCCGTTTTTCCATCTTGACATAACCTCATAGCACTGAGCGCGTGTCTCCTCATACTGAGGAGGCCTAGAGCAGACTCCACCACGTTGCTGCAATGCGGACAGGACGTTAGTAGCCAAACCAAGTATCGGAAGTTTGTATGCCACCCGAGGGCTTCGGAAACGCTTAACGATTGCTGTCTAGCGATAGCAGCCGAAACCGACGTCTTTACGTGCCCTCCGAAGCACGGAAGCGTTTATGAAATTTTTGCCACTAGCGGTCACCCACCTACCGACCGCGCCTGTTGCTTAACTTCATGATCTAATGCCCATCTAATGCCCGACCGTTCAAAAGGAAGTATTCGGTTACCAATTAAACCAATTTCAATGAAACGTATAAAATGACCCAAGAAAAAACAAATTACGAAGTGTAAACCAATCAATAAAATAAAGATAAAAACATGAGGGAATTTCCAGAGGAAATTAGGCAAGAGTACCTTGATATGAGTGTCTAATGATTTTGTAACTTATCAAGTTAAAGAATAAATATATACAAGGTACGGCCAAACACGTGCTAAATGACGGGTTCGATATTTATATATTCGACAGATAAATATTTGTTCCTGGGTCATAGGTCTAATTGCTATCCAGCGCAGGGACACTTAGTGCGGTCGTATGAGAATTATTGTGTAAGCATTAACGACGATAGAATAACTCAACTTTTTGACAGTCGGGCCAAACTGAGGGATGGTAAATTTACTGCGGGCCACTAATAATTCCTAGTTAATTATAATTTGCGTATTAAAAAAATTCTAAAAACATACTTGCACGGATCGTTTTAAATCCGTTCGCGGGCCTCAGGCCGAAGGTCTTGGCTTTTTTTTTCTATACATTAATGTATAGAAAAAAAAGGTTAAAGATCGTAAAAGTTAAGGAACAACGGACGCGGTCGGTAGGAGGGTGACCGCTAGTGGCAAATACTTCATGAGAGCTTCCGTGCTTCGGAAGGCACGTTGCCGTCGTTAGATATCAATCGTTAAGCCATATCGGCGACCTTCGGGCAGCACAAAAAACTTCCGACACTGGTTAGTCACTAAGCCTTCCACCAAGCTGGAGCAGCGTGGTGCAGTAAGCACTAAACCTTCCCAGTGATAAGGAGACATTCGTGCTCAATAATGGGCCATTACGAGTTAAAGGCAATAAGATATAAACATTCATACGCAATATAAATTTACGTTTGAATGGTCTATCTAAACCTATAAGGTTATCATTAATATAAAATCCGGAACAGTACAATTAACCATTCGCTCAATGGAACTGATGCATTTCATCTACATATATTAATATTATAAATCTGAAGAGTTTGTTTGAACGCGCTAATCTCAGGAACTGCTGGTCCGATTTGAAAAATTCTTTCAGTGTTCGATAGGTCATTTATCGAGGAAGGCTATAGGCTATATACGTGTGACATCACGCTAAGATCAATAGGAGCGGAGCACTATTGAAGAATGTTTCAAAGTCGGATTTTGTTTTCTTTTGAGAGCTTCCACTGCGTTTCCTGCGTAAACGGTTTAAGTTTCGCAAAAATAATGTATGTCAGAAATTAAGTCAGGGGTTAAAGTTAGCGTTAGCCCAAAGTAACTAGTCCACGCGAACTAAGGCGCGGGCGTAAGCTAATTATATATAAATACGTTTTATAAATGCTTGAAAAGGCTGCCTTTGTAATGACTTTGAATTCTTTACACCAGGAGCTCGACGGTCGGGACACCCGCAATGCTATGACCCTCCCGAGATTGCGACGGCAGCTTGGCGTAGTTCAACAGGAACCCGTGCTATTTGACAGAACTATTGCGGAAAATATCGCGTACGGTGACAACACCAGGAAAGTCAGTATACACGAAGTCATCAACGCTGCCAAAGCAGCTAACATTCACAGCTTTATTGTGTCTCTGCCCAAGGTAAATAAAAAAAAGGTGGAAACGACAAAAAATCTGTTTTTGTCTAATAGGAATAATAACCTTTAATATTATGCTATGTAATGGGTACAAAGTAATAACGGTGATAGCCTAGTGGTTAAGAATTCAGCCTCTTAGTCGGGGGTCCGGGTTGTAATCCCAGGTTGCGCACTTCTGACTTTTCGGAGTTATGTGCGTCTTAAGCATTTAAATATCACTTGCTACAACGGTGAAGGAAAACATCATGAGGAAACCTGCACCGGGGAGTTTGCAAAACTCAAAGGTGTGTGAAGTCTACCAATCCGCAGTTGGCCAGCGTGGTGGAATATGGCCTTAACCTTCTCCCTAACCCTTATGATAATGGGTCCTCACGATGAATCAAGTTTGAAATCATAAGTATATCCTGTATTTCTAGAGGGTTCGTAGTTCCAAAGCCAGTCAATAAATGTAAATATAGAGTTAACTTTGTTTTTTAAGAAATTTAATAACGACTATTTTAGGGTTACGATACAAACTTGGGATCTAGCGGAGCCCAGTTATCTGGTGGGCAGAAACAGCGAGTTTGCATTGCAAGAGCTCTTATCCGATCACCACGACTACTGCTTCTCGATGAGGCAACGTCTGCTTTGGATGCTAATAGTGAGAGAGTAAGTAACACAACACCTTCTTATAGAGCATCTCTTCTACAGGTATTATGACAATTACTACTTTAGAATATTGGGATTAAATAAAAGTACCTACCACGGATGTGAGGATAATATGTTGTACTTAGGTAAATATTGTAAGCAGATACAAATTCCAACTAACCTAAATGATTTTTTGTTTCCTTTTTTTTCTAGGCGGTGTCGGAAGCTTTGGAGAAGGCGTCTAAAGGGCGTACATGCATAACCATTGCCCATCGACTTTCTACAATCAAGGACGCAGATTTGATATGTGTTTTAGAGAAAGGTAGGTCAATCGTGGCACTGACTTAAAAAAAACACTTTTCATATCTTTTATTTGTGGGTTATGGATACTGTAAAGCGAGTACGAGTCCAACCACTTTTTTGGTCTGACGTCAATTTATTAGCCTCCAATCCGCACTGGAACGGCGTGGTGGAGTATATACTTTAGGGCTCCTCAGTTTTGACGGGTGGGCTAATATTGGATTGAAGCTGGATAACCCATTTTAGTTTTAATAAAGTTTTTGTTAAGCCCTCGCCGGATCAGCCCCCCTAAACAAATCTTTTCTCTTATCGTTCACATTAAATGCGTGCCATACATTTTCAACTAGCGTTCGATGTAAAAGCTAGTAGAAAAACGATTTGTCTAGAGGGATAGGATGAGTAGTAAACTGGTACACTCAACGAAGCAGGGTTCTCAAGCAAGCAGGAAAGACCAACTTATAATTCTTGTAGATATAAGAAATAAATTTACGAATTAATAAACATATTGTTTCAGGTAAAATTATTGAACGGGGAAATCACACCGAACTACTCAATGTGAAAGGCACTTACTGGCGAATGTGCAAAGGACAACATATGGGATGATCTTTCAGCAGCCTACGTATAGAATAAATCCAGTGATAGATATAAACAACAAAAGTTGGCGAATACGTCGTAAAATAATATTGTAAAGGCTAGATGAAATGTATCTTCGTTTTGTTAAGTAATAGCCGACAAACTGACACGATGGTAAATGGTCAAGGACGCTCATGCGTACCTGAAACAGGAAAGGCATAGGCGCATTGCCTACATAGAAAAAAATCTTGCTTTAAACTACAGCTCTTTGAAATTTATAGTACTCGTAAGAAAGTATGTAAATAGTCTTCGTAACGTTTATTTGCACAATACATGTTCGACAATAATTTGTACCGTTATCCGTTATAGGGGCCATAAGTGACATGTAACGCAATATGAGGCAAGGCATACTTTAAGTACGGGGAAAGAGGTTTAAAAATCTTGTAAAATGTGTTACTAAATATGTGAACGCCCCCATAGATATGATATTTCATTATGGACGATAAAATCAGATTCCTTTCTAAAAACTCGCGTCCTGACTCACGCAACCATTGTGCTTGTCTGAAACCACTCATCAGATGGTATAATATTATAAATTTTTTTAGCGAGCCTCACCTTTACCTCACCTATTTTCTTTAAGGTGCAGTAATAGCAATAACATCAAACGCTACAGACGAACATGTTATTAGAAATGTAAAAGCGTTGTTCTTTGCTATTTTGGCCTGTACTAATAAATTGCTATTAGGCTAGGACCTGTTTGGCAAAACCAACTCTTAAAACTGCGCTCGTAGACAAAGATCGATGTTTTAATTAAAGCTTGAACTTGGTTTAGCTTCGTCCATGTAAGTATTATATTTAATCCATAGGTCCACTTAAGAGCTAAATATGTAGTTCTAAGTATAGTAGGTATTAAAATAAACTTCTTTATACACTTGTTTTCTGTGCTTTATTAGTTCCAAAATTCATCATAATTCACAAGTTATAAGCCAATATAAGAATCTAGAATCTAGGTACAATATCACTCACCAAGTAATATATTTCCATTTACCCTGTACACCTTCCTGTCTGATTTAAAAAACTGGTAAAATGTCAGATGTTTCTTTGTCACTGCATACAATTTACAGATGAAACGATATCGAGAACACTCAATTTTAGTAGACGTACCTACTTTATAAGTACATATATACTCGTTTTGTTACACAAATCATACAATTTATAACATAATTCTGCATTTTAATATGTAAAATTTATGCCTATATTGGATACGCATTGATCGTGGTCACGGCTCGACTGCAACGACATCGTTAATGACTCAATACGTATATTTATTTGAACAAGATGTGGACGTATAAAAACTATACGAACATACGTCTAATATTTCATTTTATTAAGTGACACGAGACTTACGGGTGAAGTTGAAAATTCTGTAGATATTAAATCGTAGAGTTTGCTATCATCATGACGCACAAGGATTCCTTTATAACCCATTGAAAAATTAGTGCGCTTTACCATCAGGCAGGAGCGCGGTGAAGCACTAATTTATAGAAGATAAAAAAAAGAAACAATATAAAAATATTATTGCTGCTAGCTTATCTACTGGTTAGCATTATGGCAGAAAATTACAAATGAAATAAATGGCTGTAATTAATAGAACTGTCTTAAATCTCATTTATAATTAACAAATTCTTTTTTAGGAAGTGCCTATGAAATTCCAACTAAACACGTCATGACGAGACTAACTCTACGGTTTGGCCACGATTTACAAAACAAATTTCACATCACAATATTTAAGGTTGGAAATATTGGATGCTAGATGTGATCTCCATAAAACTGTTTGGCAACATTCAGCAAGAAACAAGTATAAATTCCCACTACTCCTTGCGCACTATATAAAATAAGTTCACAAAAACATTGACACCGATTATTTTACGGTATAACTATACATCGACAATAATTAAACTCCTATCACATCTACTACAACGAAAATCGACAGCCAGAAAGAGATTGCACCGCAATTTATAACTATTGTATTATATTTTTCTATATACATACATTATATGGTAACTGTATTGTTTGATTACAATTTATAACTATAGTAAGTTTATAAAAAAGTTTAAAAATGCATTTACATTAATAATATCAATGGTCAACTATTTGGCATGATATTATAAAATATTTATATAAAAAATAATATGAAATATGGCAAGTACACAAATGGCACCAATGTGCGGTGATCACGTGAGAAAATCAAACTTTAAGCACTTATTGACAATATATCAATATTCCAGTACCTCTACTAACAGTATACATATTTGATATTAATTTATAACTAAATATTAATACCATTCATTGTTACTTATACTAGTTATAAAGGAAGAAATGTAAGAATATCGTAATATATTCTACATTGACTAAAATTACATATGAATAATGAATTATTTACCTATTCTTACATACTCAATATATATTATATTTCGTGTTATATACATAACATTGTATCTCCTGTCGTATCTGTCAACTGTCGGAAAGCATTGTTAATGACTATCAGATTTGAAAGTCCTTACCAGAGCTACAGTGGTCGAACTTTCCCGAACCACGCCTCATTTCGGTCTCTTGATAGAATCCTGACTACCACGCTGCATAAAACAATATATTTGAGACATAAGAAGATTCTAGAATCATATGTTGTGCATATCCTATTTAAAGTATGAATGGACATTTTACGGTTATTTAAACACGATACAGTACAAGTACATACTGTACATAAATTTCTTAAAACCAGAAAAATATCCAGCTTATTAAACGGCGACATTTGCCGTGAAGGCAGAGATAATAACATTTTGGTATTAATCAGTAAGAGATGATTTCACACATACGACTATCTCACAACTAAAGGACGCAGCTAGTCACATCACAGCGGTCCGTAGCTATCAAGAGACCAAACTTTTTGAACGAACTCTTCTTTATATTAAAATTCCAAAACATACCTTACAAACACGTGACTCTCATATTGTTTCTAAGCCAAATGAATACGAATATCCACAGTCCACCGTTCCATATTTATAAAAAGAAATTTAAAATCCTATTACATTACACTTTGTTGTACACTTGTACGTAGTTTCGACATGGCAGAAACATGTGAATATCAAATGGAAATGTAATAAGTATACTTATATTTCAATTCATCTCTCACTGATGACAATCTGCGGGAACTTCGACATTATAAATAAACTATTATACAAGATGGCTCATCTCACAGTAAATAATTAAATTTCGGAGACGAAGTAATAATTAAGTGTCCATGTTCACTCATTAATTTGTTAAATTATTTAGGTAGGTTCAGATTTCATGTAAAATGTACTTTTATTTATAAACCAAACACTACTAATCTTACAAATGATCTTGAAATGCTGATATTTTAGACACTTAATTCTTTATAATTTATTAACTTCACCTACTAACTTAATTTTGACATGTAACATATTCTAATATTATTTTAAAATTAAGTATAGTTTCTTAAAATTAACGTATATAATGAATAAACTTTGAAATACAATAACTACATGTGCAACAATAACTAATTTAATAATTATATTTTATTATACTTTAAATAAAAATATATTTACTAACCCAAAGAATGCGTAATAAAGATTCAACATAAAGTAAATGAAATATCTCTGCGTCCACATTATACGTTTATTAAAATAAAATATTATTTACAGAATATGGTTAAGTATAGACAGATATAAGATAGCAGGCGGAATCCTGAGGAGTTTTGTAACTCTGATGTACTAAACAGGTACCTAACAATAATAAAACCTTGTTCAGAATATCAGTGTTTTTTAAAGATTGAAGTTTTAGAAATGTACAAAACAGTCTTGGAGGTTCCGATGTTCAAAAAAATATCTCGATTTCGAATATTTAATTAAATGTATCACAGGTATAGTACAGAGATGTACATCGATAAAAAAATAATGTTAGCAATTTTTTTATAGATTGATATAATAGGACAGTGACTTTGTTAAATTTTAACAAACATAATTTATTTTTTAAATTTTGATAGCATATTTAGAAATACAGAGAGCATCACTGCGAATAACCAATTTTACTATCATAAATATACTATTCTATCAGATAGACCGTCTATGGGGAAAGCTATTAATATAAAACATAATTAAAAATGTATGGTACGAATAAAACAATAGGAATAAAATCGGAAGATTTTTGGTATACTTTGTTTTATTCTATGCTTCGAATGTACCAACTATTTATCATTAATAAAATTATAATTGACGCCCAAAAATACGTTTTGTACCTACATTATATCATAATAATTCATTTCATTATGCTTTAATGTTACTTCTTAATTTTTTACTAAATTTTAACACTATTCGTTTTTTTAAATATGAAATATGTTTTTCTTTAACGTCCCAGTTTTTTAATTTATTGTATAATAACGATAAACTGATTTTTTTATCGTATAAAAGAGTTAATATAATTTATGAGGAGGTATGCACCCTGCCGGTCACCACCCAAAATAAATTCTGCATGAGCCAATTTTATGAATTATACCACTTTATCGCCGAAAAAGTCAGTGTCTTTAAAACCGTAACAACAATATAATTAATTCTTCTCCAGTAATGAAATTCGAATTATTTTTACTATTACACTATAAGTTTTTACTATTTTATATTTGAACTAGACTATATCATATTTGAACTACTTATAATAGCTGCGAAGCATTGCATTCAAAATGCTAATTACATTTAAAAAATCATAAGAGTAAAAATTACACATTTTGCCAGCTCTTCAATCTTCCCAAGTCGAAGTAATACGTTATTCAAAACTTAAAATTGGCAAAAACGCACTTAAAAGTTATACTTCTTTGG
Source organism: Asbolis capucinus (assembly GCA_018249125.1). Lineage (NCBI taxonomy): Eukaryota > Metazoa > Arthropoda > Insecta > Lepidoptera > Hesperiidae > Asbolis > Asbolis capucinus. The sequence continues at coordinate 8,994 of DWJZ01000025.1, forward strand.
CGCCAAATAAGATAAATGTATACGTTTAAAAAAAATTATTGATCTTTGAATATGCAATTTAAAAAGGCTATAAATATTTTGTATAGCAGGTCATTCCAGTTTAATTTTTATAAAATTTAACACATACACAATCATGATCAATGTAATTCATTAAAATAATACTTATTGGAAAAATTATATTTACTCTTTGATTGTCTTTGCACTGAATAACACGCGTAAGAAATTAAGCTACAAGGTAATTATAATTTATTTTTATACTAACGATATTGTCATAAAATAATCGTCTCTCTTTATCCCTCGTCGCATTCGTTCCCTCATAACTGTGCACGGGCTTAGGGCATGCCCCACCACGCTGCTTCAATGCAGTGGCAAATGTACTTGTTACACACATACAATTATATAGCCTAACATGAAAATAAACTCTTATGTCAGGTACTATTAACGAGAATGAGATTAAATTAAATAAAATCTTATATACATTGAAGTAAACAAATATATTTTTTTAAGAAAATGGATACCTAACTACAATAACCGTTGTGCAATCTTAAACGTAACTTATAATAATAAAGACATAATAACAAATAAGAATCTAAAATGAGATCGATTGATCAAACGTGTCAAGAATCTTTAGATATTAGTAACTTCTCGATACGCTTCATAATTATTATTTTTTATTATATACTGATTTTAAGCAGTTTTACACTAAGCCCCAACCTTATTTCTACGGGATTAAGAATCATTTAATTGTTACTTAAATCGATCCTTCAATCCTTAGTTTAGAATCTGTATACAAATTCGACGAATGAGAACTCAAATCTATTAGGTCATGTCTGGGCCGTCACGCACAGATTGTATATAAATCAAGAAATAGACAAAAATGCTAAAATGCTAATTATTATGGTATCTGTACATTAATAAATATCTATGAAATGTACAGAAATCGATCAGATATATTTTCATTATATTATTAGATATTGGAACCAAAGTTACGTCGATAATACCTATGGATTGGGTAAAATTTAATGCATTTTTATTATACACTATCAATTTAATTACTATTTTACCGTTCATAAGTATGCTCACGTAAGTTATTTTTCATATATTACAACAAAGTCTAATCGTCCTATAAATATTTCAAATTAGTCGCTCAATCATGAATAACAACAATATGTATTAAAACAATAAAAAATCATCTATATAAAACAAAACACTTAAAATATAAAAAAGAAACTGTTCGAACTTAATAAACAACAATTCACTACGCTGACCAAAATTATGTTTTTAAAATCTTTGAGAAACAATATCGGCAATTTCTTAAGTTTCTATATTTCATCAATATATTCCTGATATATGTGTGTAGTTTTAAAATATCTCCATACAAAACGGGACGTGTAACACCGGTTTTTATACACAATACTTTTTCTCTTTACTGAATCAGCGAGATCAGTCAGATCCAAGCAAAAAATGTCAAATCCAAGCAAACGTAAAGCTGCCCACGAATCGAATAGAAAGAGAGAGTATATTGACCTCTCCATTTTTACTTTCAATAAATTAGAGCTTGACCCCTATCCCAACTGATGGTAAGCGGCAATGTGGTCTTAGATGGTAAAGGGCACGGAATTTGATTCTCTCTAATGATTTTTTCAGCCTATAATGAAATACACCATGTAAAAATTTACCCATCATAACGCTCTACGGAATTTTATGAATTAATTCATAAATGCATAAATTAAAATCGTTTATTGCTGCTAAAATAATATTTTGTTGCAGTTTATAAACACAGGTTAAGAAAACATGGCACAGTTCCATCCATGCAGTACGATTTACAAACATCAGTTCTCATTACTATGCTAAACTAACTGCTAAACTAACCTATAACCGTAATCATACTACATTAACTGAATATGACATAATGATTCTTTCTACTCCGCTTGTGATGATTCTTTATCATGCACTTCTTGTGATGACTCTTTTTTACGTACCCGAAAGCTTTGGTGATGCCATGCATAATGCATTAAGCAACTCCCCGCTAGCATTAAACGTATGCCATCTTAACGCGCAGAGCATACCAGCTCACTATACGGATCTTCTGGATTCCTTAGCTTCTCATACCTCTACCGTGGTCCATGCGATTCTCATATCAGAAACCTGGCTCAAACTTATTCTCCCCACTACATCTCATAGCCTGCCGGTATTCGTTCTCATAAGGATTGATCGTACGGATAAGGGAGGTGGAGGTGTAGCTACCTATCTTCGCAGCGAAATCGCTTACAAAGTCATTGCTTCTTCACCCTCCTCATACTCTGCAACGGCTGACGGCTATTTATTTACAGAAGTACAGATTAAGCGAGTTTATAATGGGTGCTCTAATTACTAATTTATTGAAGAACAGTTCATATTCCAATTGTCTTCTGAACATTATCAATTCTGTCCAGCACCTTGGATTACCAGGAGTATCCGGATGGCTATGACACGCCTTGACAGAGCCTTCCGTAAATTCAAGCGTGCCAGATGTCGTGAAAATTGGTCGTTTTACAAAATAGCCCGAAACAGGTGTAACAAGATGGTGAGAACCGCCAAACGATCTTATATCATTCAAAATACTAGTAGCTCTTCTTCAGCTGATATATGGAAGTTCCTGCATACGCTGGGTATTAGAAAGAACACCGCCGATGCCAAATATCCTGGCTTCACTGCTGACGACTTCAATCGTCGCTTTTCTTCTACGTCCCTTTTAAGCACTTGTGTTAAATCGCTTACTATTTCTGAAATTACTTCCATGGCCACATCCAAAACTGAAAATTTTACACTTTCTCCAGTAGCTGTGAAAGAGGTTCGTAGAACACTCCTCTCAATAAAGTCGGGGGCAGTGAGGTATGATGGTATAGGCAGACCCATGATTCTACCTGCACTGCAAGCTCTCCTACCACCTAATTAATGCTTCCTTATCCTCAGAGGAATTTCCCATTCTCTGGCTAAAAGCTGTCGTTATTCCTGTTCCAAAAACCACATGTCCCCGCGAACTTAAGGAGTACAGGCCTATTTTTCTATTGCCATTGGTCTCTAAAGTCTTGGAAGCAATAGCGCTCATACAGCTCTCGTCGTTCGTTCATAAACACTATGTGCTATGCCCCCTTCAATCTGGCTTTAGACCTGGACACAGTACCATCACCACCCTACTTAAGATCACTGAGAATATTCCCGGGATCATGGAGGGGAAAATGGTCACCATTATAATACTCATTGACTTTTCTAACGCTTTCAACATGGTTGATCAAAATATCTTCCTTGCTCGCCTTGTCGCCTTTACTCTTTTCACTTTATATAAATTCTGTTACTCCACTTCTTTGCTGTTCTTATCATCTTTATGCAGACGACTTACAAAAGTTCACGCGCATTTTCGATTTTACCGATCATTGATTTGGTGATGTGTGCTGCTTAGACATAAGTGAGGCCCTCTTAAAAAAACTGGATCGTCTCATTAACAACGCCGTCCGCTTTGTATTGAATCTTCACAAATATGACCACATCTCCTTTTATCATTCTAAGCTTAAATGGCCTTCTGTCCGTGAGCGAGGGCACTTCAGGACGCTCTGTTCCTTATCCTCCATACTCTTTAATCCCCTGTCACCGGATTACCTGAAATTCAAATACCAATATCTGTGTTCTTCCCATGATCGGCAGCTTCGCTCAAACGATAACTATGTCCTTTCCATACCGCTACACCGGTCAGGCTTCGTATCCAATTCATGTTCTGTCCAGGCTGCTCGCTTGTGTAACTCGCTCCCTGATGAGATCAGAAGACCCGCTTCCAAGTTAACTTTAAAAAAAAGGTTACGTTCTTACCTAGTGGACAGTCATCAATGAGCCATCAAGTGTTCAACATCTCTCGTAAAAATCTCTTACTTATTGATATATTATAATTATGTACTGTATGTATAATAAACATTATATATGGTATGTATTTAATATATATGTAGGTATATACTGTACGTATATAAATATTATAAATTATGTATTAACATATTTATCTTCTATATATTACAATATCCTTTTATTAAACCGCCTCTCGTGTACGTCTGGTTGGTCTCATATGGTTAACTGGTTGAGAACGCAATTAGCATTAAGCTCACCATTTGTACCATTTGGTATAATGGTCAATAAAGGATAAATAAATAAATTGACACGATTACATTTTTTTTTATCGACAACAACACTACACCCTTTAAATGACATACGGCAAGATTCAGTGCGATTTTAACAAGTGCCACACTAATTCTCGTTTAATGGTTACTTAAACCGCCCCTTAATGCAAAATCTGTATACAAATTTTATATTAATGAGCGTTTTATGTAACCAATTAACGACCATGAGTGCGGCATTAGCATCCGCTCCCCTGCGGTTATTACCATAACTATTAATTCAGTGCTCTTTACAAGAGTCTTCCTCCCTGGATAATTTAGTAGGTATTTTGAGGTTGTTTGAGGTTGTTATACTGACTTTACAACAACCTTAAGAAACTGCGTGGATAAATTGCCTCGATAACTAGGAAATTCGTTTAGGCGATGACACTTACTTTCCGTGTTGATAATACATTACATACCATACATTAAAGATAATGTCGCAGCGACTTAACCTGCTAATTAACGCGCTGATATCGTAAGCGCTTACGAAAAACTGTCCAGTAATGACGTTTTTACGGCCCTCAACTAACATTAACGCAAAAATAGCAGTAGAATAAAACCTTCGAATACCGTATCTTGAGATCCCGTTATTTCGTAATCATCGAAATGTTCATAACATTTAGAGGTTAAAACGAATTCACATGTTTGTGAAGTTCTTCCTCCAGTATATGAACTGCATAGTCTTGAAATGATAATTGACTTGTTGTACATCGTTACTTCGCCAAATTACACAAGACTTGTTGTGTATTTTATTTACTGCGGCATATGCGGATGACGATCAGATGAGTTCGGTGGTTGCGGCAAGTACCCGGGTGGGGGTCGTTGTTGACTATTGTCGTATATAACCGGGGTTTGTACGCTCTGGTTTTGTTGCACATCCTCGGGATTCACGTAGGGGTTCGGCACCTGTCAATGTATATGGTCCAAATTTGAAATATTTAAAGACCTGCTCATAGCATGGCGGCCTAAGTCTATCGTGTGGTCGGGGACGAAGAAAGACTCGTACTAAATTGCGCCACTGCTAAAGGAATGAATCCATGAATACATTGTTTGCTAGACTCACTTTTTGGAATCTTTACGGGATACTTAGGTGTAAATAACGCTTTTCTTCACTAAAGCATGTGATTCATAAGTCCTTATATGTTTTAAACATTCGAGGAGCGTACAGGATTGAATATCGGGAACTTTCAAGCTTGGTACTGCATGTGGTAGTGCCATAAGCAGTCTAACGAGTGGACGTGTCACCTGATAGAAAGTGATAATCACCGCCAGACATTATCAACACCATTCTGAGGTGTTACACCCACAGGCGCGGTGAAACCAAAGCAGAAGAGAAGCTGAAGCAAACGAGGTCAAGTGTAAGTTGTTATTCGGAACCAAAGCGTGAAAGAGTGATGAGGTTGGTTATGCATGTCTTTGAAAGATTAAGGTACGTGCAGGTCTTGAAGCCTGACTTTTCCATTGGATTTTTTTTATTCTTATTAGCAGGCAAACGAGGAGTTTTTTCGGTGTAAAAAAACTACTCACATTAATAAGTGGTTGGAGTATTCCGAGTCTCGCGAGTAGCAACTGTTCCTTGACCTGGCGCAGCTCCTCCTGCTGCCTCACGATCATCTGCTGCAGCTCCTCATGCTTTCGTTGCAACTGCTCCTGCCGCAGCCACTAACTCGCATCAAATTATAACGACCCTCCGCTACAAGCGGTGCTTTCGACGACTTTGTTTTAATTATCGCTCATGTTTGTTGCCAGTGCTAACGACTACACTAGTTAAAGTTAAAGGAAAATTTACGGTTGCCATCTGTTACCGTATTCGATCATTATATATAAAAATAGTAAAACGGAGTGTTAATTGGAAAACACGACTGTTAACGACTGATATTTATTCCACCAGGCCACAAAATAGATACTAAACGAAAACATACTAACATCACGTAACAGTATTTTCAAAAACTTGAAAATTACTGAACCGATTTTAATATTTCATAAAATGGGAACAAAGGCTTAATATCGTTTGAATCATATAAATAGGTCAAGCCATCTTTGAATTATCGGTGAATACGCATGAAAATTATATACGCCACGAATTAATATCCTTTATAGAAGTGTGTTAAAAAGGAATGAAAAGTGTATAAGAGAAGCTAAGATAGTAAAACATTTTCACTATCCCGATATCGAAAGTCAGAAATTACTTTAAGCACCTACTTTTGTATGGCGCAAAAACGTGCCAATATATTATTAATCTAGTTTCCACTCGCGGTTGATGAAAAAAGGCGTATGTGTCACTCCAGACAATAATCTATTTCCGTGCCAAATTCGTTTTCCATTCAGAGTTTGCATAAAAGGGAAACAAACATCCATATCCATCCTCATAAACTTATGCATTTATTATATTAATAGGATAGAACGCACCTGAATCTGAGCCTGGTCGTTAGACACTATAACGGGCACCGTATGTATAGGCTGCAAGGGTAGCGGTAGGACTCCGGGAACAGTGCTCATGTAGGGCGCTGGCTCTAGGTATTGCGCCCCCACCCCGTGCTGCGGCACCAACGAGTCTTGCCGCTGTTTGTTCTGATACACCATCATCCCAACATCACAGCTTCCGTAATACCGCCCGCTCGTCCCGGGAATTTCGTTCTATTGACAAAGTCATCGATTACTTTTTATTGTATCATATATATAGTTATATATAAGTAGGTTAAGTGGTTATAGATCTTTGAAAATTAAATATACATCGTTCCTGACTCTTTTGGCTATGAATCTATATTTTAGTTTAGTCATAATAATTATTAAGTTATTATTTTAACAATCAATTCTTTCACCTGACCCATTTGCGTACAGTTACATAGGATATAAGAGATGATTATCAATCAGATATATTATCAATGACAACACAGAAAAATAATCTAAAACCATAAAAACGTCACTTTTTGTGAAAAACCCAAGAAGTTCATTAAGAAAATTGTTTGTTTTGGTAGGGGTGTCCCATAGTCAAAATAGTCTCTGGCGATGTGTATTACCACCTCCTCGAGGATCTAGTAACTCAAGCCATAGCCCTGTATATAACATGCAATCTTATTCATAATAACAATGATAATAAGAGCATATTTGATATTTAATTGGATATTGATAAACGCAGGGTATTTTTATACTTTTATTTAACGCATATCAATTCTTCTCAAAACCAAATAATAAATAAATGAAAAGTAGCAAACAAAATAAGCTTATAATATTATTTTTCACAACTACATACATATATGAATGGATATGTGGTATGTAGCTACATATATGTATATATGTAAATTGATAAAAAAAAACTTGAAAAGAATATTTTGATTATAATTTTTAAGTACCCCACAATTTCGTAACTGTTAGGACTGGTGATGCGCAATATTTATTTAAAAAAATTTTGACAATGAAAGTCACTGCCGCACCCAGAGTCGCTACTGATTACTCAAATCGCACTTAGGTATAGAATTTGTATATATTCTATACTACGAAGCCATTTTAGTAACCATTGATGACTGTAAGTGCGGCAGTTAATGATCAAATGAAACATATATTGCCAATGATTGGTCCCTGGGAATATACAGGATGTCCTAAAACTCATAGTAACACCTTGTTCCACACCGCCATAATTACTTAACCCAAATATTACTCATTATTTAAGTTTTTTTTCTATATAACGTAGAAAAAAAATTCAGATAATTTTCACTGCCTTGTTTTTTCACATCCTAGTATACGAAAAATTAACCAAAATTCTATCGAACTTAAAAACGATTCATTATAGAAAAGTTTAAGTTACATAAATGATGAAACAAATGGTTTACAAAATATGATAATATCTAACTTATGAAATCCAACTTTAATTACAGGCGTATCAATTTATAGTGTAAATCAATAAAAATTACGTGAATATACGAAGTACATATATTATAAATTGTCATCATCATTTTGATACAAATATATTTATAAAATTTGAGTTTCATTGTCAGCCTAGATTATTAAAGAATTTCAGGACATCCTGTATAAACAAGCGCAACCAACCTCAAAACGTTGTAGTCCAAAAGAAGTATAAGGAGTATATATCCCGTAGTCGGCCTGCGAAGTCAATCGAACACATATATTATTAAAATTACTATTATCGATCAGAAAACGTTAGATAAGAATTGTTGCATAGCAACCAGAGGTGAACAAACCAAATTTCGTCAAGAATGGAACGAAACACAAATTTTTGTTACGTTACGAATTAAGCTAACTGTTTTAATTTAACTGCAAACTGTACTAGTGGCACATTATTTTCTAAAGTACCAAAAGTAACGTGAAGTAAATTAACGTAAGACTCAGTCTTTAACAACTTTTAGCAACTACTAATTTAGTATTTTGTACGCTCCTTTGCACACAAAACATATCTGCCAAGTCCCTTATTCTCTTTGCCTCTTTTTAAGAAGTGGCACAAAATTATTCCACCACGTATTTACCTCGCGCGATCCGTTCCGTTGTGAGGATCGCGACTCGCCCGATATAGAAGCGGTGTCGGAGCCCGTAGCGTACCGCGTGTGCGACGCTCGCGGCCAGGACGCGCTTGCGGTCGCTGACGTCACCGTTGTCGCCACTGTACCCCCCGTGCTGCCCCCCGACTTCACTGACGTGGACTATCGACAAATATTTTTATTTTTAGTATTAAGGTATTGGCGGGACCCCGAAACTAAGGCTTCCCTGGCCGATGAGAACCGTAATGAGACTGCTGTGTTTTACAACGATTATAACGATTAGAGGACCCGTATGACGATTAGAGATCATTGTTGCCCATGGACATCAATCACCGTTATGGAGACGACAAAAACGAGTCGTTTGACGGCTAACCCAAGTTGGAGAGTGATAGCTAACCGATAAGCTTTACTAAAAGATAATATCAGTAAGCTGCTTGCTAGAATGCAATCAGAGTTAGAATTCTAAGGAACTCCAATACATCCGACGCTTAAAGTAATATTCCATAACTTAATTGACCTTATTATATTTTGATTACATAAACATTAAACACACTAAAATAAAAACTAAAAATGACAATAAGCTTACTTGGGACAGATGTTGATATGTACTGAATGCGTCACTCTCAGACATGTACGTGGGAGAAACATCAACGACTGGCGTCTCCTCACTGGGCGGAGCCGTCAATCCCGTATTATTCACATCAACCTCACTCGTTGTATCCGCTTCTACATCTTCTTGTTTCATGCTCTTAGCTAAATCGGCATAGCTGACACATAAATTAATAATTAAATAAAATATTCAAGCTCGCATTGAATTCTTCATGGAAAATTCTTAACATCTCATAAGTATATATTTTTTTCATTTCGTGTAAAAGAAATATTAGGATCCCTCGATCGCTAGAGAAATGAAATGAATGTTTATATGGCATAATTGTGATAGTTATGCGGTGCAAATGATATGCCTCTGTCTTTTAAAATATAATTAATTTTATTACGAATCAAATTTCTTTATTGTGATCGAGTCTGCTCACGGAATCTGGTCTGGTCAACATAGTTAGTCTGTTAACGTTTGGTTTGGCATCAGATGCCCGTGGTGGGTCTGAGTTGTGTTGTGGGGTGGATGGGGTCGTCCTGATACATTTATTGCATTATTATTAAACTATTAGAGCGGAATATACCGTTCTTGGACCATAGAGTAAATAAATAAGATAGAGATTGGTCGGCTGAAAAGTAAATTCCCTAAGAAGTCAGTAGGGCAAGTAAAACGGGCATGATCTGTAAATAAATGCTTATGGATTTTAGAGCAGAGTCAGTTGACGTCATAAACGACTTAGTTTTTACATTTGATCAGTTTAAAATTGTCTATGGTTTGATAAATATAGTAATAATTGCCATAGAGCTTAGTCAATTTAGGAATAGATTGCCTAGGAGTTAGTCAATTTATGAGTAAAATATTCGGTCAGCAGATAGTAGAAAGATCCAGCTCACTATTTCAAAGTATTTAGGCCTGTCCTCTATACATACATATTTTTTTCATTTCGTTTAAAAATAAATTAAGATAATATTTACCTCACAACCCGGTGTGTACAAACAACGAACTCAGGTTTAGAGTTCCACTGATGGTAAGTGATATAGAAACGTGTTTGTAGCCAGATCCATTGTTGTCCTTTCGTTAAGAATCTGTAGTAGCACGACGTCATTTCGCCCTTTTGCATCACTGAAATGTTGTAAATTTCAAACATATCAAAGATTCATTTATTCAAATAATCTAAGATTGACCATATTTTTATAAAAATATATTTATTAGAGGCGGAAAGCTATCAATCCACAGTTTTCCATCACATATTCGTAACTTTAGCAACAGGCGCGAGCAATCGATTGTAATTTATATATATAAAAATGAATGTTTGTCTGTCCTTTATACTCTGAAACGTTGGGATAGGATACATAGAGCGCTGATGTTTTTAGCAACTTTGCCCCGAATTCTTTGATATAGGTTTTGGTACCAAAATTATATCAAACGGACACATATGTAGTTGATCAGTTGATGCACAGCAAGCGCACGCCGGGTACAGCTAGTACTAATAAAAAAGATCACATTTGGGGCTTGAGAGCTAGTACATACTTCTTTCTTTGTATATTTTTCTCGATAGCAGTATTGAGAATGTCTTAGGTATACGGTATGACTGGAAGTGACAGCCTAGTAGTGTGAACCTTGATTCATAGTTATGTGCGTATCAGAAGTTTATTATCATTTGCTTCAGTAAGGAAAACATCGTGAAGAAACTTGCACACCTAAGGTCCGCAAATCTGGATTTGGCTAGCTTGTATTGCTCACACTGCGAGCGAAGGCCCGAGCCCAGTACTGGGACAGTTATGGGTTGCAATGAATTGGCGGAGTTAACCACTTAGCATCAGACTTATTCTGACAGTAGTACGAGGGGTTTTAATCAAATAGAAGATCGGTTCTTGAAAAGCTTTCTAAACATATCTCTATTGAGTAGAAAACTTACGCGCTTCGTGACAATTGGTGACCTTCTCAAGGTCGTCAAAATGGTAATAATCGTAACCAGAGGTGCCGAGCACTTCGAAAGGCAGATATCCTATAATGGGCGGTGCGCGATGATCGAGAAACAAAAACTTCCACTCCAGACTGTGGCGTGAAGTAAACTCGTTTCTGCTCGAATCTAGCAACGACACGTCCCGGACCAGCTGCGGGGTCAGTAAAGTGCCCGTGCACACAAATAGGATCCTGGAAAAGCAAAAAATTTTGATGTTAGAGATGTGGAACTGTACGATATAATTTTTAAGATATATTTGGACGGGGGTCGTTAGGCTATATCGGAACGCTATATCTTTTTATATATTTATACGCTTTATTAGGTAGCCAAACAAGAACGATGCAATTTTAAATTAAAATCGTTTCAATTTAAAATTTTAATTTTTTTTTTTTACTTAATTTTTTCAAGGGCAAAATGCGAAAGTTCATGAGGCTCTTACTTACTTAAACACTACTGAAGGGATCTGACTGAAATTGGTACAGAGATAGATTATATTCTGGAAATAACACATGGTCTTCTTTTCTTCGATGCATCTAGCACGCGGCCGAAAACGAGTTGTTAATATAAATTACAAGACCTAAACAAAGTATTCGTAGAAAAATGTAATAGCTTTTAATTGGTGTCAAAATTATGTTGATTAACAGTTATGTCTTTCTTATTTGGGCACTCAGTATAAGTAGCTTTTTGATTTAGATGTCACTTAATTAGTCATAAGAGTTTGAAAGTGATAAATCTATTTACCTGGGTTCCTGTTCATTGTAACTCGATAAATCATCACTATTGAGTGACTCCATATTTTTACCTGCCAAAAATAAATTTATGAACATATCAATTAGCACGCTTTTTATTGTCCTGTATCTTAAATAAAATTACATGAAGTACAAAGGCTTGAAAGTTATACAGATACGTTATGCATATGATACTATCGAAAATTAAAAATTTACACGTAAAGGCGATCTATTAACCCTTCCAAGTAAATAAATAAATCTATTTATTCATATTTATCAAATATTTCTCATACAACCTACTAAATTTATTGTAATAACATAGGTAATAAATTAAAATAAATACTCACGGAAGTGACCATGGAATTGTACTAATTCGTACGTAACCTCATCCCTAAAGTCAAGAGACCCGCGCTTTATATGGCAGTTAAATGATATCTCGTTCTCTGAAATAGGACATACCAATATGACATTGATGTTGATATATAATCATTGATGTTTCGTACGTTTTGGTAAGAACAAAATATTAGTAAATGTATATTAGTAAATATATATTAGTAAATATATATGTAAACCTGTCCTAATAAAGTGAATATTTCAAAATGCCAAATATATCTTAAACTAAAACAATTCTTAGTCTATTTTTTATTTTATCTAGATATTTATACTTATATGTTGCATTATTGTTGACGTATGAAATGTAATTTATTAGGTAGGAATGATTGATGATTAGGAGGATTTTCCTCCGCCACATTTTTCCCTTTGTTCATAGACAACATGTAATATCTAGCGACAGCATAGAGGGCGAACAACTTAACGTATACTCCAAAGCACAAAAACGCCAAAACGTTCCTGCTTGACTCGTTCAATTTATCTACTTTAAATAAGAGCATTTAAAAAAATTTCAGTTTTTTTGTCGTAACATGTCATAAACGTAAGATGTATTGGTTATAGATTAATTTAATTATACTATTCGCAATAAAGTATGTACCTATTGATATATCAGAAGCAGGATTAATAAATAAAAACTGCAATAACACCCAACCTGTTGTTTTATTACACTCTCATATAATATTTATTTTTTATTTTATTCATATTTTTGTCACCTCTTACTAGAGGATACAAAGGACAAGACTTAATGCCTAATGGCATTGTCCACTAGTCAACCCAGGATGGATGTGGAGAAAGCTGATGGTAGGTGTTGTACTAATATTAATTAAATATTTATACAAAATATATATTGAAATAAAACATTAATAAATACTTCATATAATTATACATTTATTAAAAATATAATTGTCTTGCACGAATCAAGAACCTTCAAAAAAACCCGTACAGATTCTGCTGAGGACTTAAGAAACCGCTTTTCTTTCTCGACTTTCTTTAAGTTAACCAGCTAATACGTAACTTATAAACGTACTTATAAACTTAACTTAAACTTACTTATAAACGTAATAAGCTTACGTTTTTTATAAACTTATTTCCCAATCAAAAGAAATGAGTTCTATAAATATGGAAAATTTCAAGAGACATCTACTGAGTTTGTCAGAATTTCATTTATAACAAAAGAAAATTAAAGGGGAAAATTTTGAATTATATAAAAGTAAATCACAAACTTTTATTCGTCTTATATAAAAGCTTTATTCAACCGGGCTTCTTGCCCGGCCTCTTATACGTTGCATCATTGCCACGAGGTTGCCGTTAAAATTGCCAAAAGAAAATATTTATACTCATCTAACTCATTGTTTACTTTAATTTTCACTTTTCATCTTTACGAAACAACTACATTCGAATAACGTATATTATTATACATTTATCGAGAAAAATTGGTTCGCATAAATCATATTTTTATACTTTCGAGATATAAACTACCAACAACAGAATCCATCACAGAGAGTGGTCCGAAACAAAACTTGGCAATCGAGTATGTTTAACTTGTGAAAATAACATTAATATCTACCTAAATGCTGAAAATGACATTGTTATTTGTGTATATAAATACAAAAAACAAAACTTATTTCAAAATTTGATAATTACTTCATAATCAATAATGATAACGAAAACAAAATAACTACAAGACAATCGCATTACGAATACATATGTATTATTCATATCATCTTGCAATTCGTGCACAAACCTACTTAGGTAAGTATGCATTGCACAGCACAGCTGTAATAATATATCTCGTGGAAGGTATCAGCAATCATAGAGCATTGCACTCGAATATCCTGTCATATACTAAACTGGTCACCAAGCATTACGACCAAATTGAGGTCATACAAATGCAATTCGCGAACAGCGCGTGTAAGTGCAATTTATTAGAACAATAGCGTAATGACAATAACAATAGGGTTTAAAAACAGGTACAAAACAATAAAATATAGAAACATATAAACCATTGAGGGCAAAAAGGGTGTAACAGCTCTATTTATTTTAATTATATTATTGTAATTATTCAAAGCAAGATCTAAATACTAACGATCAATTAATTAAGATTACGGTAGTTTTCAGAATCAGGCCAGTAGAGGCCAGACTGGCCACTAAATGGAAGCCACAAATGTAATAGCAAATGCCATAACAAAAAAGTTTTTTCAGTAACTTGATTCTGATTCCTAAGAATTTGCAAGCATTCTTGTAATTTTTTATTATATATTCTATAGGGTCAAAGTAATATTTTCATTGTGTATATAAATAAATAAATATGCATATGTATATAATATACATACATAAATATACATTTTACAATATTATAAATAATAAGTACAAACAATTGAATATACATATGTAAAAACGAAAAACGAAAGCTCAGCAACAAATACTACAACGAATGAATAGCGAGATAAACAACAAAATGAAGAAAAATATTAAAATACAAAAAATACGTGTTAAGATATACATAGAGTAGCTACATATTAAATTTACAATGTTTTGCGAAAGATATACTGTGCAAAGCCAAACATTGGACCAATTAACTTAAAACTATTAAGTTTTCCGCGTGTAAAAATCCTCCGAATGACTGCTTCCGACATGGCTTAAGTATTGCTATTTACGATAACAAAAGAAGTACGAAAGCGCTGATGAAATTTTTCCCGCTAGAGGTCACCCATCCTCTTACCGACAGCGCTAATTTTGCGTAACTTTTTAATTCGCTTCATTTCGAAAAAAGTCGCCTATGAACGCTTTATTATTTTACGAAAAGCTTTGAATGTACTTTAACGGACATCATTGAATATTTTGGTTTAAAGTGAATATGATTATTATCAAGTATAGTGTGCCTTTATATATATTATAAATAATTTAAAAATTCAATAAAATATTTACTTATAGTTGTACAAAATAACGTACATGCATATTACGTAAGCTAGCAGCTCAGCATACAAGAAACACGTCAAATTAGAAGCTGATGTTGGTCAATAACATTTATTCGCAATGCAGACAAAATAAATATCATACTATATCCTAATATAGTATAGTATTATATATCCTAGGATAATATATATCCTGAATAACCTAAATCGGAACTGGTCCATTGTTGACGGAATCGACGCTATGCTTTTTCTTCAATTTTAAGCAAAACAAAATACCTCTTGATACAAATAAAATATATATTCTAAAAGCTTGTACTTCCATGACGTATCAATTTTTAACAAGCAGCACTAGGCGGGTTTCAGAAATCCTTTATCTTTAAATAGACATTTTTTATGCACCTATTAAACAAAAACGAAAACAATAGTTGGACATTACTCCAAGTGTCCTACGACTCATCAAGGACATAGCTCCGAAATCGGTTAAGTCGTTTCTGAGAGTACGGTAGTAAACGCACAGACGTATTTAATTATTAAGAAATGAATATAATGTATTGGCCGGTAACATAATTATGCCATGTTATGCCAAACACAAGCTGTGAGGATTCTGTATTAAAAAGCATCACATACATATTAAACATCTGTTCCATTTATTCAAACCAATTCACATATCGACTCTACCCCAAGTTGCTTTTTGCACTTTGTTTTTAAATCAAATTAATGAGCATTTTCTCCTCTTTCACCGTCTTCGGTGTTGGATGAAGGAGAATATAAGAATTTCAGACATCTCCACTGTTTAGATGTAATTATTAAAATTATTTGTTCTTTTAAAACACTCATCACCTTTAGTTCCTATAAGTGGCATCCTCAACTATAAAAACGAAATTCTATTTATGAAGATCAATATACTTATATATGTATATATATCCTATTGGCTTCGCCGTAGTCGCGTAAAATAAACCCGTAACGATGTTTGTGTTGGTCTGTTGAGCATACCTGATGTAATATTCTGATTGGGTTCGACAGGAGGAGCCGGATTCTGGAGCATGTTATATAATCGGGGCCTATCATCTTCATATGCCAAATCAAATATGCTTTTAGCAACAACATCAGCCTGAAACAATGGAAGAAAAGAGAGCGTTCATAATTTATTTAGGTATTTAAATTGATTCTAAATAATTTCATAGTCATGTTATTGTTGAAAATCGATAGTGAGTGTCTCGATATCCAATGAACAGTGTGTTTAGAATTTAGCATTAAGTAGCGTCAGAATGCAACATGTCACCTTCAAAAGTGGACCCACCAAATAACATTTGTAAATCGCTGATGTGATATGTCGATAAGATATATCCTAATATTATTCCTTAAATTGATATGTAAAAATATACAAAAATCTAACCGGATTATGGCCCAACAGTGATGTGATGTTTTCGGATACGTAGCATATCCGACCGGTAGCAGAAAATACCATCAGGAACCCTTCGAGCGCCTCCAGTACTAAATGTGTGAACTCTTCGTTAGAAAGAAAAGCAGGTTTCCACTCTTCGTTGATATCGTGGGCCCGAGATCGCACGGTTAATTCTAAAAAAAAATACATCATAGCTTAACATACCATGTAAATGAATGAAAGTATTTAATGTTTATAAAAAATAAACAATGGTCCTCCGATATTAGTAATAGTAAAACAACAGAAATATATATATTTTTTTTAATTTAGGTTATATTTCATACAGAGGCTAAACAGTTTTTTAGAACAATTGCCTGTCTAGTTTGTCCGAGCATCACCTCGAAACCGCTACATGTGCCTCTTGAATTCATTAATAATTTATACGATAGTTGTTTACCTAGGATACAATTCATTCCGGGAACGAATCCCGCTGGGTAAGAATAATCTGCAGAGATACTATTAAACAATACTTTGGAATCTTTACAAGAAGATATCAATATAATGAGGAAAACTTGTATAATAATTATTGTTCTTAATTGACCGCAAAAAAATTTGATACAAAAGGCGGTACTTAATGCTAGAAAGCTTTCTCTACCAGTCAACCTAAAAGATTTATTCTCTTGTATCTCTTTATATATCATACATATATCTGTTTTTCTATTTCTTGAGATAAATTTGTTTCGGATACTTATTTCAAAAACTTCAAATACAGTAAAGTAATTGAAAAAGAAGACTATTTTATATCACTTGAATTAATTACTAAAATTTAGTAGGCGTAGGTATTTAGTCGGCGTATGGATAGGTTTTTTAAAGCAGACTGACAATTGGAATATTTACAGTTGCCGCTTTAATAAAAATACGAATATTTAAACAAAATCTTCCAACTGCGACTAGTAACCGCACACGAAGGTTACGTACCACATACCACAATAGGCTATATTTACTCTAAGACATCGTTTTTCTTGTATTACCTTTAATTTCACCAATTTTTTTTAATAGCTATTTATGTGAAACTTATAGTAATTAATATAGTTCGTAAGCATGTTAATTTTTAAGTAGAATAGACAAAGAAGCAGGCAATTGATTTTAAGACGACAAAACACTTTGTTATTACCTAATGTCACTTTGTTTTACGGACATCATATTTCACATTACGATACATCTAGGCATAATACATCTTAGAAGGATACCATAATTGTATGACGTCATACCTCGACGTCCAACTACGACACTACCAGAGTATTATTGTGGCTTTTTGAAGAGCGATTTCCATAATTATGCGCGTTTTAAATGGAAGCTTACGGCGTGACCGAAGTGCACAATTTGCGGTGGGAATAGAATTGCCGGGCCATCGGCAAAAGAAGCAAGAAAAAAGGAACTAGCAGGAACAGCCAATAATTATAAAATGAAATGTAATATTATCATACCTACACCTAATACAGTAAAACAGTAGTTCACTGATACCTTAAACGATATTTAACTACTTGGTATATTTACCGGAAAGCTCAAGTCTGGAATCCATAATAAATAGTATTAAAACAACTACTACACCTCTACAACTTCTTTTCAAGTTTTTCATTAGGTCCTGTCATTATGCTATACACTATAACTGAAACATTTATCTCCATACAATACATACATACCATTATGATTCTTCAGAAATGATATTGTTGACTTCAATATAGTTGACTTGTCCATTTTCCTATTGTTGGTTGAAACCATTGTACCAAGTTCATTGACCAGCATATTAAATTGATCTCTGCGTTTTTTCTCACTCAAATTTCTTGTCCTCCTAAATAAATGAAATAAAATAAATTTGTTGGGTCCATAATACAATAAGACGATAAAGCAAGAATTGTATTTTACTCAAGAACTTAACCATGCCGACTCCTATAATCATATACATATGTATATATAATACACCTGTAACTCATCAGTGGCTGTACATTGAAGATTTTTGAGAGATAACATTACTGGATTTATGGTTATTTTCCGATTTTTAATTACATATATTTGTAACCTTCTATATGTATATATAAATGTTCCAAACTATGTCAATAATGATGCCGATATTTTACTGTTTACAGACAATACTTGGCTTATATTTAAAACTAATAAAGATAAGTAAAATAACTACTAACAACATGCTTTTAAATGCAGATATGATCGTTTTTATTGAGTTTTCTTTCCCAAATGTAAAACTGTAATAAGCTTAGATTACCACCTAAATTTAGAACAATTTACAGCATTTAAGATTTAGAATTATCTATACATTACTGTGTAAAGCTTTAGTGGGGAACCCGGTTAAAGTTGCTTGTAAACCTTAGCATGGTTCAATTCCTAACTTCGGGGCCGCTCTCAGCGTGTTCACCTGAACGACCTTTTGTCAGATTGGTGTGACGTAGTTGCTGACGTGCCTCAGGGTGGCGTCCTATCTCCCTTATTATTTTCTATTTTCATAAACTCCATTAATAATGTCACTTCTTCTAATTTCTATCTATATGCAGTAGACTTGCAACTGTACCGTCATTTCTCGATAGGAGACACTAAGCAGGCGATTGAGGCTATGAACCGGGATCTGGTCCAAATCGGCGATTGGTCTAACTCTTTTGGCCTACCGGTGAAGCCTGCTAAGTGTCAGGCTATCATCATTGGTAGTAAATATCAACATGATCAACTGGACTTTTTATCAATGCCTTCTATTTCTTTTGATGGCATTCCCATTTACTATGTGAATACAGTCAAGAACCTAGGGGTAATCTTTGACAAGAATTAATATTTTAAAGAGCATATTGCAGAAACCAGTTGAAAAATTCACTTCTCCCGGCACTCCCTAAAAAGTCTACAAAATGTATTGCCCTTAAAAACAAAATTTCAATAGCCCACACTATTGTTCAACCTTTAATAGACCATGCTGATGTGTGCTTCTTTTACGCTACAGAGGAGCTTATGGATAAGCTTGAGCACTTGCGAAACTTGTCTATCCGCTTTATTTTCTGTTTGAGAAAGTTAAACCGAGTATCACAACTCTACAAGGATCTCAAGTGGCTCCCAATCTGACTTCACAAGGAATACTCTACTACTATGTACTCTTTATAAAATCTTGCATAATTCTTCTTCTCCCATATACCTTCACAACCAATTTACTTTCAACCATCTTCCTGAGCAGTCATGTAGACAACACTTAAAATTTCTCCTTAGTTTCCCTTGTCATATAACTAGTTCCTACTCTCACTCTTTTTCAGTTCATGGGGTCAGGTTGTGAAACCTGCTTATACCTCATATAAGAGAGTGCAAATCTTTTCCAATATTTAAAAAGTGCATTAAAGATTTTTACTTAGTGTCTGTTTGACGATGAACATAAAGATAATATCTGTTTGCAATTTTTAAATGTGTTTATAATTACATTAATAGTTTATATCTGTAGTATTATATGTATAGTATTGTATTATAATTATATGTATAATATTAATATATTAATGCATTGTTAGGTAAGTATACTTATTTTATAGTTGCATTTTAGTATGCACTAAGTTTGCCTTTTTATACCTACTGGAAGGACTGAAAGTGGATAGATATTTCTTATTAGGAATAAGTAGTGCCCTGTACAAATGATCTCATTTATGTATTATCATGTCCTATAATGTGTGTGTACAAATGAATATAAAAAAAGATTGTTTGTATATTAATGACAAGGGTAATTCACGTTTCACTACAACTCCACAGTCTCACTGGTCTCACAGGTGAGGAATACAGGCCATATGCACACGTATTGGCCAAGCGCAGATAGATACACATCACACACCTGTGAGAACTCTTATCAGAAACTGTCAGGAGTGCAAATTTTCTTGCAATGTTTAAGTCAAGTTAATTTTGGATTTAATGGATATTTCTGTATGAAATATGTACATTTTTGAAAATTGTAAGGACTGCTGTATTTCAAAGAGGGGCAGGTACCTCTTAACAGCTACAAATATACAAATACTGCAATAGGAACTATTTTTCAATGTGATGAGTATTTGTTTTTAAAGTAATATCATCACGAAAACTATATATTTAAATGCAAATGGGTATGCATGCACTATGCGTTTATTATTATACTGATATTTTGATCCAGTTGCATGGGTCATGGTCATGGCAAAACGGACGAGTATTTACAAAAGGTTTGTTGAAATTTAAAGTGGTTATTAAAAACATTTGTAAATTTTCAACAAAAGCATATGAATTCATCGAAATATCATACTAGGTACTAGTAATACTACTTTTATTAATCAAAATTTTATTTAAATTATTTTATCAAATTATAATCGTAATATATTACTATATTTAGGTGCCTACATGTATAATGATAAAATGGATCTATATATTTGACATCCAAAATTCTAATTAAGATTCGAAAAACTACAGTCTGGGTAATATAATATTTTTATTTGTCACTACTTTTGTGTAGTAATGGCAAGTATGCATGGCTGACGGCTATACTGTAAATAAATCTAAACACCCATTTTATGGCGAGGGAGAAGTATTAAAGACAATTATTGATATTTATCAATAATAAACTATATTAAATTCACCAGTGCAAGCCGTGTAAATTTATAAACCACGATCTCTACGGTAATAAATGCACATACCTCTTAGTGTCGTCCTTATCATCACCATCGTCATCCATGATGCTTGTGATATTTACACACTAGTATTAATACAAAACAGGTACAGAGCGGTTTAAATAAAAACAATTCTAGAGACACTAGTCTAACGTTATCTTAATTTAGTGCCTCAATCGGTTTGGACTTCAAACTGCGTATCTTGGACATAATATGTACAAAATCACCAGAAACTAACCAGAAAGAACCACAGAAACAGTAAGTCAAATCAAGTCACAGCTGTCACATCGTAACACAGACTAAGTAGTTAAACATCATAACCAAGAAGCCAAGAACTCGTAGGGAAGTATATTTATGGCAAACAGATGAAAGTATTTTAGAATTGTCATCTATTTTTATGGTTTAAATGCCACCTATTTTCTAAAAGTATTTCTTTTTTAAATAAGACACTCACTTGGTGGCACTATGAACTACTTAATAGCAAACAACCTAAGGTCAAACCGCACTTAATCGGATAGAGGTGAAAAGGCGTGTAACTACAGCGGAGCGACACAGCCTTTAGTAACCCACTGGCTAAGGATGGTGGTTGAGCGAGTCGGAGTGCAGGGGCGCGAAGCGGCACTTTGTTCATTTGTGAGGCAATTTATGTATTAATCACTAAGCGAAGTTCAGAACCAAAACCCGGATAGCTGCTATTAATAAAATTTGTATGTCAATTTGTTTCATAAACAAATTTCTTTATTTCTGTCTTTACGTAGACGCTGCGTTCCGCAGTTGAAGATATTTAAACTCTTTTAAAAAAATTTGAAATGGACGAGAATATACAGGATTTTATGGGTGTAAAGAGAATGCAAGAATACAGAAATAATAACTGTGTATGTTATGTAAGCACATAAGAAAACGAACGTTTGGAAAAATAACTACATTAACAAAAAAAAAGACACCAATAATAAAAAAGAACTAAAATATTGACTGGCTAACTTCAGGGTGTCGGTTTTTCGTGACATTGTAAAATTTTACTCATGGTAGAAATTTTCTATATTTTTTCCCAAACGGGCCAAAAGATTCATAACTTCAAAGAAAAGGTTACAAGAGATTACAAAGTCTCGGTTTTATGTGGGAGAATATTACATCTTATTTCCAAGGATTTTCGCGATCCAGTTCGGATTCATACATATTTCTAAATGCTAATAAAAAAATTACGAATGGTAAGACGTTTTAAGGCCTCATATGAAGCTGAAAGATACATATTTTTGTCAAGCAATAAGAAAAACTTATGGTTACAATAAGGTACTGTCGCGTAGATTCAACTGTGAACGAAGTTCGACGCAAACTGTCAGAGCTACGTTGCTTTGTTAAATGGTCGGACTATCGAAGCGTAGGTTCAAGGTTCGATCCCCAAGTTGTATGTTGGATTTTTATAATTTATAATTTTAAAACAAAGAATATTTCTAGATTAATCTAGTCAAAATAGAAACGAAAGTAAGGGATAGAAAATATTTGTCCGGAAAAACAGAAATTTAAAAATAGAGTTTCTAGAATTTTCTAGGCGCAATGGAAATGAAAATACAGGAGAGTAACTGTGCGAGCAGAATAGAACCAATTTAAAAATAGAACTTCCAGATAATTCTGGAAAGTACAGGAAAGGAAAAGTGAGAGCAGGATAAAAGAAATTTCAAATTGGAATATTCCTTCGAAATTAGGGGTATATAAGGCGCTTTGAGACACGGCCCGAGGTGGCGCCCCGTCTCTCCAAACGAGATCGCCTCAGATGAAGGCTTAGAGGCCATTCGGACAAAGCAATTCTCAGGTGGTGTTTAGTGGGTATGCACCTGGGTTATCGTGAGCCCCACATAACCAGTACAGCCGGCTGTGCTGGTATGCTTGAGCATTCACCACCTCCCGCGCATCTCCGGAGGGTAGTCCTTCCTCTTTGTCTGGACGCAAAAAAAAAAACGGCCCGGGCAGTTCAGTTTCAGAAGTGAATCCGGAAAAAAGAGAGAAAAAAAGTGAAGTGAAAAGTGATCAGTACGCTAGTTAGTGCGTGAGTGAACAGTGCTGTTAGTTGTATAATGTCGTGAGTGTTGTGCTGAAAGTATAGTGCGCGAGCGTGTTAAGAACAGTACAATGTATTAGTTTTTACTTTAAACCACCTATTGAAACCGGTCTATTTTCCTATCCCCAACCCACTGTTGTAGCAGTATTTATTTGTATTAGAGTTACAATTCTCTTTAGAAGTGACTTAAGGAAGGGAGTTATAGTCTTCACGGACCTATACGTAGCTGTGTGACATATAAAATATAAAAAGCTTAGGGCGTCCAATCAAATATACAGATGAATTTTACAATTTTTTGAGATAAATGTATTACTGTATTTACAGCTGTATTGGCCACCAAATTTCAAAAATTACTAGTCAGTCCTAGAAAATTATTTATTATATATATTTTTTAATACTTTTATTTTTCATACAATAGGTTTAGGTTATAAATATTGGCTGGCAATGGATGAAAAATATTTTCTAATTCTAGATTCTCGGAGTTTATTTTACTTTCTTTAAGTGGTTTTTGGCTTTGATTTAGTTATAGATGGTATTTTGCGAGGTCGTACTGAAGATTAGGTGTATGGTGACGCGGTGGAGGATGGTAATGGACGAGATTGATTGAGATGATGAGGTATATAGTAAGTGGTAAAACTATGATGATCATGTGGTGGATGATATGTGAAAGGACAATGATGTGATGTATGTACCGGTACGATTCAAATTTTCAAACTCAGCCCTTGACACCATAGAGTACACCTCATTTTTATCTTCAGTTGTAATTCTGGAGATTTATTAGTATCTGCTATTACTTTTAAAAAATGAGTGAATGGGGCTTCAATCATTCCTACTAGTTAAATAATTCTCTAGTACATTAGCAGCTTGCGATTGTGATCTCATCTTTTTTGATTAAAGTTATATTGATAGACGTTTCGTGTAGGATATTCTGGTTTCGCAATTTCAGGATTTAAATTCGAGCTAGAAGCCTGTGGAGAATGATATGGGTAGATAAAGGGGACACCCAAAACATTTTATCAGATTTGTAGTTTATTGTAAATATGTCAGAAATAGTAATTCTGTCTTGAAAAAAATATTTTTGTCCCATGATCACTGCGGCATTTGCGCCTTTGAAGGAATCTTTTGTAGGAGTATCTTAAAGCCTTCCATTTTTCTTTGTAGATCGTATCTGGAAAATAAATATAATGTATTTCAGGTTTCTGGCTACCTACTATTCCTACCTTTCAACGAGTGAAGATATTCTATATAGATACTCTAGTCTACGATTACAATGTTGCCAGTACTGCCATCTAGTGAGAGTTCTGTGTAAATATTTTCTAATTTACTTTAGTAATACTACGTATATGCAATTTTAAAGTGAAATAGATGAGATATTAAAATTTTAATAGGTCCAGCAAACCAAAGAGTACTTTATACTATATTGAAATAGAGACCAAACTTGGCTACAAATCCTAGCATAAATGGCGCTACATTGGTTGGACTAGGACATTATTGAAGAGAAGCGTACTTTATTTCTGTTTTCTTAAGGGATCTTTTGTTATAAACGTATTTTCACTTTTATTAAAAAAAAATACAAGTATCGTTAATTAGCACTCCTTAAATACAATTTGATATGTTACTACAGTAAGTAAAAAATATAAATTACAGCAAAGCTCACTCACAAAGCAAAATGGCACGTTTTTTTAATTTACTGTCGACTTCAGCCAATCTTTTTCATGAATTAATGTTTATCATTTATTTTCTTAATACTCCTTGACGTGGTTTAATATGATAATCCTCTTGCCACATTTCTCCTTTTCTGGTATTACTAAATTAGTTTTGCATCTGTGGCGGCTTGCACAGATTAACATATATTTATTTGACTTGCTGGCTGCCGATGCCGCTGTGCCAAGCCGGCGCCGGACTGAATTATTTAAAATTGTTAGTTGAATTCGTAGTGTGTTGCGTAGTGGGTGTGTTTGATGTGAATTACGTTTGCAATTACTGTTTATTGAATTGTTTACTACACTGACTATTACAAAGCTGTTGTTAAGGGATCATGTGGCAGCCTCCTGGAGGACTTTCGGGTCCACCTGCACTTGAAGGCGAAAATGAGGTAAGAATACTAATACGAATCAGAAATTTTGTAACAACGAAAATGCCGGCATTTCTATCAGTCATGTCACGATTAACTAAATGATCAAGGGATGTATTATGCAATATATTTGAGACCCAGTCGTTCATACAGATTTTCTTCATTTTTACGATTTTGGGACATTGATCATGTTCAAATGACTGTATCTTCACCACGCGGTCATTACGTAAGGAATTATATAAGGATTTAAAATAAAGGGATAGCAATTAAACAATTAAATAACGACGATTAAATTGTGTTTTATGCCATGTTTGATTTATAGTGAGCTAAATAAGTACAATAAATAATGGCGGGCGTCTTGAGACGCGCGCACTAGATTTCAAGTAAAACTAAATAATTATACTCTCGCAACTACGACTAGATATGTTTTATTTGAAGGCGAAAAATCATTGTTTTCCGTTATTTGATATAATTAGATACTAGTTTGTTGCGTTGTATAATGTAGATAAAGTATTGTCATCGATATTTTTAGTTTATTAGTCATGTATTTTCCCAGTAAAATAAAAAGGAATTAATTTTATTTTTTCTATTCTATTAAATAACAGCAGTCTGGCAGACAATTTTATGTTTTTATTCTCCTAAATACTAAACTTTTCTTTGCATGTTTTGCTATATAACAATTATGTATATATATTTCAAAGTATTTGAAATTTTTTATACCATAGGTACTAGTGTCTACAAAATAAACAATGAATAAAGAAATTATGTGATATAAATTCTTACTTTATTTAATTATACTATTACAAGTTAAATACAGATTCCAACTAGACTAAGGTGTAAATTGTGAGTAGGTATTAAAACACTGCAAAAAAGTAATTTACTTATTAGTTTTAAAAGAAATACCTATTATGAAATGGGTAGTGATGAAATCATCCTACATTCACCAAGAGGAAAATTGTAAAATTTTATTCTACCACATTTTTCTGTGATAAATATGTTGATCATGCTGTATATACAATAATTATGGTGATACTCTGTTAAATTGCTATTTTGTGGTTGCCATAACTGTTTGTATGTATGCGTTTTGGTTTGCTTCCTTGTACAAAGTTGTTACAAAAGCGAAGAGAAAAAAAAACTGTACAATGCATTCTGGATTCATCAAAACTCAAATTTAAACTCAAAACTCAGTGTGAAATTCAGAGAGATTACAATGTTTCTGATAAAAAAACAGTATGGGGTACTGTACAAATAGGTATAAACAATAATCTGTTGATCTAACCTGTCTGAAATAGTTTTTTTGGTAAAATTTTATTAACACAGAATGAAACAATACTTTTTTGTGGTTTTACTCTACCACTTTCATATTGGCATATTGGGTAGAACCGTGAATTGTGTGTTGTAGTCATTAGTGATCATTGTTATATTGGTAATAGTAATGGCAGTTTATTTCCAATTGCCCGATTCTGGAACTTTTCCACTTGCATGGAACAATTTTCGTTTTAATCTTCCCCCACAAGTCAAAATTTCAAAATCACAACTAAAAGTAATCAAATTTGTTTAGCCTTTGCCCGCGACTACGTTAGTGTGGTACACCCTCCTCTTCACTCCTATCTCTTTTCTCAAATTGATATGGTGTACTTATTTGAAAAATATTCCGACTTGGCGCTGCAGCATTGACCTATGTTCAGCAAAAGGCTGCGCCACTTGAACTGGTTGCCTAAGCCTTTAAAGAAGTAAATGTCCATTCATAAAATGTCGTATTCACCGAAGCAAAGCTGCTATCACCAACCAATAAAATCTAAAATAAATGAGATCTTGATGTTTACCAACAAGTGGCTGCTAGACTACTTGTTTGTCGGCATACAAAGAAGCTCTAATATTTCAAAATAATCTGTAACAACAATCTGCCCTTTTTCTACCTTTGCGGCGTTACGTTTTAAACGTTTAAGCAAAATTAGTCCGAATTTTTAAACTGAATAAAAATTAAGTGTCTTTGTCAAGTTTTGATTATAAAACTTCTTTTCTTATTCTCGTCTTTCCTAAAAACCCTTCCCATCCCAGTATCTAAACCACACCCGTGTTTGCATCTATGAATTAGTTCGTTTACCAGTTGTCATTTCGAAGATAAAAAGGTGAAGAATGGTTACCATCTTAACACGGCTTACATGACCTCCTGCTAATGAGATGAAAGCTGGATGCCCTGATTAGAATCAATATTGTAAATATTGTGTGAAAATTGGCCTAATCCTGAAGACAACTTCGTGTTATAAACCAAAATAAAACCGAAGATAAATCCAACAAATCAAAAATAATTAATATGGGTATAACTTTTATTGAATTTTTAATAAATGCTGTGTATAACAATCGTTCTTGGAGCATGGTAATTGAGTTGCTTTGACCACAAATGTTTTTGGGCCTGAATGCGCGTCTCGTAATTATTCAATTTTCAAACACCTAAAGGTTCGTTACAATAATGTCGGTATCTAATTTCCATTCAACAATATAATTATTTTGCAATTGCACTAAACGCAGCAATGTTAATTTAGCAGCATTAGGTAAAAAAAATATTTTCCATCTATTGCACTGTGGTTCGTGCATATTGCCGTGAATCCTGTCTCAATGTTGCAATCGGAAAAGATCGTACATACTCGTACGAAAGTATCGATTTAGTTCGTTCTAAATTGTACACCCAGTAGCGGCGATACTGATTAGACTATAAACTTCTCCTTCAAAATTTGTCCTCGCCTATAAAAAACCTATAGGTTCCTTTGAAGGTTCTACATTCTTAAAGATAGGAATTTATTCGTGATGTGCATATTTATTACGATTGAATTGAATGATTACCGTTATGACAGGTAAATGGTAAGTTACGGCGATTGCGCTGACAACTTGTTTTGATCCGATCTGAAGGTCCACAA
Organism: Asbolis capucinus; assembly: GCA_018249125.1. NCBI lineage: Eukaryota > Metazoa > Arthropoda > Insecta > Lepidoptera > Hesperiidae > Asbolis > Asbolis capucinus. The sequence goes on from DWJZ01000025.1 coordinate 37,361, forward strand.
ATAGCGGTGGAAGATCACCTTGGGATAACCTTTGAATATACCAAAACTAGGTAAACTTGAAGGTGATTATCAGGCTCACAGTTATATGGATTTTCGATTACCCTTGCTACAAAATTCCGATGAAATAACTGTATATATTCAAGTAGAATGCTTGCATGCGTAAACTGATAATTTTATTTTTTTCTCAAAACGGGACATTCACATTTCCATTTCCAAATTCTTAAGTGTGTTGTTTCCCGTAAATTTACTTTTACATACGATTTCCGATGCGATAACCGGGAAAACGGGACGAATATACGTCCCGGAAGCCGAAAGATGAGACACCGTGTTCAAAACGGGACGTATGGTCACGTTATGCATGCATGGAGAAGTCCGAATTTACATTACCCACACGCGCCTCGCGCTCTTGTTCCTCTTGTTATTGTTTCAGTTTGTAACCGTTACCGATTGTAATTGTGCACCGCTGAGACGTGTCACCGCCGCTATCTCTACACCACGAGCTTGTTCTTTTGCAATAAACACTTTTCTTCGTAATTACATTATCTGATTTTCGATTATACATGACAATAATTACTTGGGTTAAATTAGTCTCTGTAGCTGTAACAATATATTAATAAGATAATGCAATAGAAGCGCTCAGCATCCTGTCGGCCTTCGAGCGGCATAGAAAATTATGGCTAAGGTTGGACACTTCTCTTATCCTATCCGCAAAGGAGCAGCGTTGCGAAGAAAGCGTTAGACCTGCTCAGTCTTGCTGAAATATCTGTTCAGTAGTGGGCCTTTAATGGGTTAAACCCAAAATAATAGATTATGTAACCAGACCTTTTTTTACTTTTAAATAAGTATGTATATAATATATCTATATTTACTTGAAATTGCCCTGGCGTCGCTTCGGAAAAACGGGTTACCAGAAAAAAGTAGTTATCGTGACATAACTGTAAAAGTTAGACATATGAAAGCGAGGACTTATTTGTAGATCAAAATCTACAAAACAGTAACAAATCACTTAGCTCTTTCGTGATTAATTTCCGCAGCGTAACGATATAATATAATTTTTTGGCAGGTTTTTACACGTTAGGGTACATTATCGAAGTTTTCATACATCCCTAACTTATTTGAAAATATTCTATAGCCATTTGCATCCGAATAAATGTAGGAATCTAATGAAAAAAGCCTATTCCACCCAAATAAAAGAAACAAACAATCAAATCTTTCCTGTTCATAAAATTAATACAGAAAAAGTTTGAGATGGATTTATAAGTAACTTTGTTTACGTTCGTGGACGCTGAACAAAGTTCTTTTGTATTATAAACGAGTTTTTGGAGTTTGTAAGGTTGTAAGAGAGCTTTGATAAACTTCAAAAGTTTAAATCTCTTTAATAAGGTATTAATAAAATAGGTAAATATAAATCCCTACGTCATTAGAAACTTGTTCCAGCAGCTTGATAGATTGGCATTAATAATCACAATAAAATTGTAACGATTACGGTAACGTAAAATAAGTACACAGTGCAAGCGGCATGCATTTACAGAGTCAGTGTGCCACTGGGTCGACTTATGTAAGCACCGCTTACTTCGCTTTGCGTAAGGACGCGACGTTGTAAGCAATACTCGAGCAACTTGATGATTTAACGACGTGTTCTGTGGCCTACTGTACGATCCGGTAATTTAGAATTAAAAAAACAAATGACATCTAATAGACTTTTAATAGAAAAAAAATTAAATAAAAAAAATTAAACATTACCAATTTACAAAAAAAAATTCCAGTCTGATATTTGAGTCAGCCACGAAATTATTCATCGGATTCCAAATTCTTAATCCTTGAGAACCGGCACTTTATTATTTTATCTTTACTGCACATACAAAAGATTTCTCATTAAGTAGACTATATTATTGTTGGTCCTGTAACAACTGACAAAAATCTACTGCTATAATAACACATACCGGTGCCGGCGATCATGTGTGCCGATATATTGACTTCCAAAAGGAAAGTAATAAACCAATGTTGTCCTTTCATTTTCCATTAACGGCTATGTAGCCAAGTAGTTAATAACCTTGCCTGGGAATTGCAGATTCCCTGATTTCCTTCCCGAAGTTTCATGTACGGACTTTCTTATGCATTAGTGATGTGTCATTTGTTGTCTATGCCACAGAATCCTAGAGTAGAATCCGGGAGTACGAGTGTGTAAAATTGTAACAATTTGTCATAGATCCTTTTTTAGCACGCTCTTACAGTACACACAATTATTCAGTATATATAGTCTGTACAAGGTTTCATAATTTTAGGTCCGTCCGTTTAAACTGTGCGTTATCTTAGTTAAGATTTTATTAAGTAGATTCTTTTCTCTGGGCAGACTCCTGAGCAACCGCCGCTCCACGACACATCTCTATCGTCTACAGAGCATGCAGACTCGCAGGTGAGATTATAATTAATATTATATTATTCATATTAAAAGGTTTCGAGAACAACATTATTAAGTGGTGATTCCTTAAATATAAGAGGAATAAACATAGCTCTATCCAATGGCCTTATAAATTCATAATTTAGTTAACCAATGAAACACCTCGTACCAGTTAACATTGTTTTTATTTGTATGGTCGTGTATTTATTAAACACATCCTTCAACAGGATAAAGCATATAGGTCGAGCAATAATATTGGGAAATAATTTTTGTTTGCTATCGCATTTTATAACTGGATATATTTAATGAAGGATTAGTACGGTCGCATTAGTAACAGTACCAATAATAATTTCGTAGTAATTATTTTAGCTTTTGTTACAGTTTTCTGACTCCCGGGATATATTACACATTGCTTCTGGGACTCGCGTGGCAAGAGGCGTTTCGCGAAAACGTGTAAGTTTTTTAATAATTTGTTACATAGATACACAGATGTTTACTTTAATAGTTATAACTCAATTAACTAAAATCTAATTTATGTGTTACTACCAATTAAATTCAAATTATTATACAATTTTTAATTAATACATAGACACGAAAAACAAAATCAAATAATTCGTTTTTTGATGAAATATTTGTATGAAGCTAAATGGAACACAACGATTGAAATTACATATGGTTTAGGATTTCGAAATAAAAACTAGGCAAATTATTTAAATACGTATTACATTCATTACGTCAGTCGAAAGTTCCTTCAATATTTTTACAGTACAAAGGTAATAATATTTTTACCCACCTATACCAGTAGCCACCAATAGCCACCAATACCAGTAGCCACCAATAGCCACCAATAAACAAGTTTTTTTTTAAACTTTTGATTAACTATATACAGATGTATAAAAGCATTCAAACAATCCGTCATACACAACGTCACGCACTACGTCACGCTGTATTTCATAATAGTAGTAAACTCAAAACAATACCAATCTGCCAGTGCCAGTTTAATATTCTTGCACGCCGCGTGCGAAAGAGGCTTGTGTTGCGTATAAATGCTTAAGTGCAGTTGGCCAAGAGTCGATCCAGATAGGGGGGAGGGATGTCCGTTGGGGTCATGACCCCTCCTTTTCTGAATGTAGATACTCAATTATAATAACTTTTGCGAAATATTTACAGTAGTGGTTTTAAAATCAGAGTTTAAATTTTTTGGAAAAAAGTGACAAGGTTTGGATAATTAACCTTTCTGCAATGAACTTGCCCTCACCCAGCTTTAGGAATCAGTTTCTTGACCACACCCGTAAGAATCTAAAGGACGAAAAGTTTTTTACCTAGTACTAGTTCAAAGTAGCAACATACACCGGCAAATAGGTAAAGATCATTTATCAGCATCAGTACAAAAAATAGCCTATCTAGTCGCCTCCCCGCCACTTCGTGACAGCTTCGGTGAAGGTGGATCCGCCCCCGCACACGTACAATATGTTTTACGAGTCAATTTTCGGTAACCGACTTTTGGTCCAATTAGCGTTAGTAAGAATTGATTATATACATATATATTGATTCCTTGATTACAATTCATGTCTTTGATCTGACATATACATATGTACTAGATGTAAAAACGACCGCCAGATAAGCTTGACATACATTAGCATCTAAGATAAAATATTGAATGTAATCGAATGTACTTTGCGATTAAAATAAAATGTAGAGTTGAAATACACCACCATTGTGTTTACCACACACAACAAAACACTAAATTTTGATTGTGTTATTCGTAGTTATATATAAAATATTTAGAAATCATGCTCCATATTTCACAATATCTTCTTAGCAATGGCTTTACGTTTCTCTGCAAATCTCTCGTCAAAGTCTTAATTTGACGTTATGTTGTTTACTGTACAGATATATGGAAATACTTACTAGCTTTTACCGGCGATTTCGCCTGCAGGGAAGTGTTTTTGTCCCCTACTCAATCTTCAAACAGGTCGATATATCATAAAATGTATAACAGATATTTATTTCTGACCAATAAATATTAATAAAACACCTACCATCAGCATTCTCCACATCCATCCAGGGTTGACTGCTGGACAATGCCATTAGGCATTAAGTCTTGCCCTTTGTAACTTCTTGTAAGAGGTGACATAAATATGTAATATATATATATATACATTTCAGTATTTGACAATAACGATAGTTTTGTCTTTGACAATGATGCATTTTCTCATATTAGCTATTATTCCCTATCAACCTACTTTTATTTTACTTAGCTTACATCAAGCGTTTATTTCTAAATTAAAAGATAACATAACCTATGTTGTTTTTCAATCCCTGTACCAAAATAATCAAAATCGTTTCAGTGGTTTAGATGACGCAGACAAAAATATAGACAGAGTTCATTTTATATTCAGAGGTAGTAGGGAGAGATTTACAAAACGGGGCTTCTAAAGGAACGAATCAAATATTCGGTATTTGTTGTAGGGACCGAGAAGACCTGCTAGTGATCGCGTTAATCCGGGGTTACGTCAGGTAAGTTAAGTACCGTAGTTAGTACACTAGTTCTCGTTAGCTACTATCGCACCTGACACTAGTTTATACTGGGTAGTATAGTGTTATATATAGAGCGTTATGCCACTCATATTCTAAAATAATTCTGCTGAAATCATTTTCCTCTATATGTAGACTTTTCCTCTTTATCAATGCTGATATAATTTATGGTATATTCTGCATAGAGACCAGTTAGTCTGCTCCTGGAATAGTTTTTACTGTTTATAGAACTGCTTGCTTTGTATTCCAAGACGTGAGTGCCTTTCTATAGTTTATTTAGGTATATCCGCAATATAATTATGTGGATGTGCAATATAGAGGCATATATTTTATGCAGTTTCGTTTGTGCCATAAAACTCAGATTACTTCCTAAATTACATACTAAAAATATAAGTAAGATTAGGAATTTTATAACAAAGCTGTGATCGCGTCTTCTTGCGCGTGGAATTTAAGATGTTATTGTTAAGTTCGCTGATTTTACGATAACTTATATTTTGTAACCTTAGTTACTTACTTCTTATTACATTAGCTATTTGCTAATTAAATTCCCGTCAATTCAGCCTAGCCGTTCCAGAGATCAGCCAGAACTATCACACAGACAGACAAAAATTGTATTTTTTTAAATTGTAGTATATGTATGTACCGCGATGACTTGAACATTACAAACACTCCAATTAAATTTATTTGTATAGATAGTAGTATAGTAATTGGTTGTGCATGAAATCTTCGAAGTCATCGGACATTAACAAACAATCGCAACAAGTGTGCCTTTGACAATCGCGGAATTTTCCAAATAAACTGGAACAATATTATTTAAATAACGAAGAAACACGGAGAGTCAAGCCACTAATTAAACGGATTATTACCTCTTGACATTTGCGTGCAGTGGAAGTAGACTTTAGCGTTCTAAAATGTATAACACATCAGAAAGCGACTTAGGCCAAGACGTTAGCAAAATTAGGGAACCGCAGTGCAGTAAAAGTTACGAGGAGGTTCGTTTCGTTTGCATAAACCTATCACCGTTTCTTACGACGCGGTCGGCGTATAACCGGTCTGCATTCACTAGGCCAAGTTCATCGTTTAGTAGCGACTAGCGACTAGCCACACTTCACTGTAATCACCATGCAGCGAGAAAAGGGCAGTTCTAATGTTTATGTGAAATTTCGCTGATGCGTCTACCCTTTTATACGTTCTTAATTTATAAACAAATAGCATTTTGTACATATAGTTTATAATTAGCATTGACGACTTCCGTACGGTAAATAAAGTAGGTAACTCATTGAAACGTTCAATGTAAAATCCATAATTCTGTATACGTAAACAAAAGTTTATTAAATAAAAATATATTAACCTATGAACGTATATCTTGTGTTACACATCATCATACGCAATAATAAAAATCATTATTAGCAAATAATATTACATATGGTAGCTGCTTTACGTACGTTACACATTACACTCGACTGAGGGTATTCTATAAAGGCTTTACTCAGGTGGTAAAACGTAACTAACAACAGCAATTAGTATTGGATTTTTAAAGGAATATTTGATTACTATATTTCTTTTTTCAGGCAAATACTTCACAAAACAACGTACCACAACACAGCTCGTCGTGGATATTGAAACACAGAAGGTGTTCTGATCAACCTTCTAGACGACATTGCAGAATGGCTAATCTCTACGATATTCAATATTCTTCAAACGACTTACTACCGACTATATCAAATGAAATGATATCCAATGACAATGATGAAGATGCATCGAGAATGCTGTCTAAAAGGCAACGCCAAGAATCCATCAACAATCAGTCGAGAAGTGAGTTACCGAGAGAAAGCCTGGCGATGTGGCCCATGAAAGACCGTTACACCAACCCAAATGAAGGCTTTAATATGATATCGTCGTTCTCCAGGCCACCGTTGCTTACAACTGACATATCTCAATGTTCATCGGACTCTTCTAACGATTCTGTAATTCCCGAATTGTTTAATCCGCGCATAAATACCACTACTAGTATTGCCGATTATTCAGCGGCTATAAGTAATACTACAATATCTTGTCCGAATCAAGCATCAACAATTAATAACTTTACGATGGGAGAGTCAATTAATGGGGCCGTGAACTCCGACGTTCTAATAAGTTCAGATTCATTCACCAGTGATACTATGAGCACAGAGATGACATCGGCAAAATATTATGCTTCCGATCGTTCCTTCTGTAAAAGTCATGACGGCGTAGTATTGTTGGAACTGCACAAATTAACCGGCCCCTCGAAACTCGATCTACCTCCCTCGACGGTTCAAACTCGTAAAGTTGCAAATAAAGTGATAACGCACACACGTATTTATAAAACTCCAGATGAGAGATTCATGTGGTGTTTGAGTTGTGATCGCATTCCTACGTTGCCTGTAACGGGACAGTGCGGGCATACGCGATGTTTAAAGTGTGTATAATAATTTTGATTTATATTTTTGAATTTTAAATTGCTACTTGTGTAAATAAGTAATACTGCTTTATTGTTTCATGTTTAGATGTGTGAAAGAAAATGAGACTTGCCCTTGTGGTACCTTGGCGCCGAGGTCACTTTGCGTTAATACGGTCATCCAGGCAATTATTGACAAGATGGTTCAACACGAATCCGGGACGAGGTATTTTTCTTATTTTATCATATTACTTTAACTAAGTATCTCGGTGTGTACATATGCTTATTATACCGTTTCTATCCAGGGTCGTTATTAAGGGCAAGGTTCCTGCAAATGAAACGAACCGCAGAAAGACATCGCCGCCTGCATCTATTGCAGGTATGTTTAATTTTACTTGTTATAATGTACATATTTTAATTATGTATTTAATTTAGTTCTTTGCATTTTGATTTGTTTGTGTTATTATTAGTGTAGTAATAATATTTTAATTACGCTCAGCGCTGCTCTTAGCGAGTTGTTTGTATTGCTTAAAAAAGAACTGTATTGAAGTTATCTATGTCCAAGAAACATTGTTCTCCCCGGTACAGTGTATTACGCAACATTTATTGAATAATGGATTCGAGCGAATTAAATTCATATTTAGGCCGAGGTTGTACCGGTAAGCCAGTGTGCTACGTTGGAGAGAGCTAAGCAAACTTCTTTAAAATACTGCCGAGCTTTATGGACAATACATACAATATAACCTTGGCTTAAATTTCCGGACAGGGTTGTCAGAATTATGTTTTATTTATAAATGACAAAAAATAAAGAAAATATTATTTACCTCGGCCACGATTCGAAAATAATATTTTGGCATATAAAAACTTGACATGGGTTGCATGCTAAACATTGTTTTCGAATAGTGACCGAGTTATAGGTAAAATATTTTGATATAAATTCTTTAATTCTTATACTCTGTTTGTTGTCTAACACATTGATATAAGTACTAAAGTAGCCAGTTGTTTTATGGACATTATACAAAGCCGAACGTCTTGCTTTCCGGTTTAAGTACTGACTGCGTTGTCTGGTGACGCTACGTTCTCGTATACGCACGCATGGAACGTCGCGTCGTTTGTTTTCACTGTCATTGTTTTGTATTGTCTAGTTCACCAGTAGGAAATGCTATGCGATACAATTACTTGCTCTAACTTGCTTGTTGCTGTATTGTTGCAACCACTTGTACTTTTATGGCAGATCCTTCTTTCATTTCGTAATTTAGCGTAGCTATTTACGTTAGCAGTATCTATTTATATACAGCTGGCATTTTGTTATTAAGAAAAGCTTTTTATGTTAATTGTTGCTTCTTTTAGTTTTTTATGAATTATTTTTATGTTAACAATTATATCAATTGAAAGATGCCGTTTATTTATCATATATATTGATTTGATTGATTGACCTATTTTGATTACAATCGATGCTTGGTTTGTACATAAATATTATGATGCTTATCGCCTGTTTACATACGACACAGGTTTGAGTCATAATATATTTCTATGAAGTAAGGTGTACTCAAGTAAGCTACAGCGACAAGACAAAATGTAGCATAAAGACGTTGGCGAGCGAAACAACTTTTGAGAATAATTGTGAATAATCGCACACTTTGTCGTATCGTTGTCGCACGTGTGAACACCCTTATAATTGATTATGTATTTATGTGCGTCATGATTAGTCGATCGTTTAAACGTACACTCATTGTCTTGCTATACACACCTACTTTCCTCTTATGAACTCTACCGAATTAGTCTTCGCATCTGGGATGCAATGGGAACATTCTGAATGAAATGATTATAATATAAAAGGCGTATTATGACACCACGTTGGCGTCGCGTGGGCGTCGTCAGCGATAATCGCACACCGACAAGGCTATTATGTAAATCGGCCATTTGTTTGCTACACTGCCATTATGTAAGTACATTGTCGGCGATTCTATGGAGAGCGCGGGTCGCAGGTTACGTTAGGCTCACGGTATTAACGTGTCATGCAGTACGATGTGGAGCAACCGTTGTTCTGCCTTCCTGGATGCTCGTTTCTTAATGCATCCCCCTTAGAGTAAATAGCGAGTACATCTTGTATATTAAGACGCTGATTGAGATTGGTTGGGCAGCGAACCTATATTTTTTCCTTCAACCTATTTCTCAACAAGTTTTAACATAAATAAATAATAGCTTAATAATAAATAACATTAATTGTCATGTATACAAAATATATTCAAAATGATTCATAAACAAACTGTCTGCCCTTGTAGCATTCAAAAGTAGTTACGTAACGTTAAATATAAAACTGTGTTGGAATGGTTCTATCTGCAATTCCATCGTATTCCGCAGATAAGCATCTACGACCAATGATAGATTCAGTTCGAGGTTAAAATACGCAATCATCTTTGATATCCTATTATTATGGTGCCCTCAAAGGATAAATAATCGATTTTCCTTGGTGCACCGACATCGCTTGTTGCCAATATAAAAATACTAGGACAGAACCAATTTTTCTGGTTATAATTAGTTGCGGCTACCATAGAGTACTTACATAATTTTGGAGTATTCATGTAACATACTAAATATTAATGAAGGTTTTCAAAAGCTTTTGTACTGTTATAATAAAAACTGCAACCGATTTCTGTCACTGCCCGGCGAATTACGAATTAACGCTCATGAGCGGTCGCCAAGAATTATGAATCCCAAGTCTTGGCTTAATTTAAGCCAGCGTAAATCAATTAGGTAATTGACTTAAATTTTTTCACCGAAGTTCTAACAGTTGGTATGTAAGTCAAAAACGTTTACTTCACAAGAGCAGAATTTTAAATTGTCCGTTTGTGACTTCATCATTTACGAATCTTATCTGCATTTAAGTCTTCGTATGATTATACGAATCAATTGTTATTTTATTTCTTTAAGTGCCCTGACAGTTATAATTTTAAAATTTGATATTAGTGCATTCAATAAGTCCAAAAGATGTAATTCTTGGGTGATAGGCCATTCACTCTTCCATCATTGATTCCACGCGAAGTACCCTCAAAACGATTTATAATGATTTTCGTATTTGGTGGTAGACGTAGCCGTAGCCGTTGAATATAAAACGGAATGTTTGATGATCTATTTCATACGTTAAGTATTTTTAAAAATTTTGTATTCTATTTCGTGAATGTTATTGAAAATAGAAATAGATAAATTAATGATTATACACGTGGTGATAGCCTAGTGGTTAAGAATACTCCTCCTACTCGGAGGGTTCGGGTTCGAATCTCAGGGTGCGGTCTTCTGACTTTTCGGAGTTATGTGCGTTTTAAGCATTTAAAATCTCCCTCGCTATAACGGTGAAGGCAAACATCGTGAGGAAACCTGCATGCCGGGGAGTTTGCAAAACTCAAAGGTGCGTGAAGTCTGCCAATCCTCACTTGGCCAGCGTGGTGGACTATGGCCGTAACCTTCTCATTCAGAGAAGAGACCCGTGCTCAATAGTGGACCATGATGGGTATACATGATGATGATTATACCCGGAGAGGCGTATGTTGAATCAAGTAGGTATAAGGAATACATTCATATTATTCGATGTCATAATGATGAAAATGATTTTATACTACTTCAAATTTACATTATTCTTAATCTTCTGTCTGACGAAAAACGTGCTGTAATTTGACCGTGATTAAAGAAGCGTGGCATAATACAACGAAACGTTCTTTGAAATAGTTTACAACTCGTAATAAAAGAGTTGAATGACGATTCCTAAAAGTTTGTTTTCATAATTAACCGTCGACCTTACCTTCGTAATCGGTCATTAGTCTTTGGGGGTTGGTTAGAACAGAAATCGAAGTTCACGTAATGGTGCAAAGTTTCTAGCGGTGTTATTACGCCACTGTTTCAGCGCTATTTTAAGTCCTTGTTGCGTAAATGTAAGGTTTAAGGTTGTGTAAATATTTTTGTTTGAAAACTTTGTTGTTGAGAGTTTGTTTTAAATTGGGTTATTTCTGGTTTATTTACTTTTAGAAACGAGGAACTTTTTTTCGTAAATTTACTGATTTGTTTATTTATTGTTACTCGCTGGTTGTACTGGATGTATTTAAGACTATGGTGTAGACTCTATATAAACTATAAAAAAATATGTCGAACATAACATGACTTCTGCAACAACTGCATTTCATAGTGTTGTAACTTACTAAACGTTGCAAAATTGGTAAAACAGCGCGACGGCTTTACTTAAGCAAAAAATGCTGCAACGCACTAAATGTTGCAAAATTGACAAGAACACAGTGATGCCACGGCTTTACTTGGCAAAAAATAGTATAATATACGGGCGGTCCGGGCGCTTACTCTCCTCACTCAGTCCATCCGTTACGTAATGTAACGCAAACTCTGACTTCATTGGATTACGTAACACATTATGTAGCGTTGCGGACAAAATGTCGCAGGTATTGGGCTTGTTTGATAAATGATAACGAGTAATTATTAATAAATATATAATGCTTTATTATTTGAAAATATAATTCAATATACTAGTTATTGATAATTACATTTTGAGCTTCATAATCGTAGAAATTTTGTTATTCTATAGTATTATTCATTACTACATTTGCTTAACAGTTTCTACGAGGCCTTGCCCCAGACTGCTTCGCTCCGCGAATGGCTTTATCTCCACCAAAAAATATTATTCAAGCTCCGGGACTTACGAAGGACGTGTGCCGATGACTCCACAGGTAACAGCTGTAAATGTGTTATAACAAGATAGTGTTTTCATGCAAAATATTATTATGCTTATAAAGTTGTATTAGTTTAGATTAAAAATATATCTCTGAGATTATGCACGGAACATGCAGTCTTAAGAGCAATAAGCTACCACGTCATATTCATCAACGTATTTAAAAATAACTCGATTAAGCAAACTCAACTAAGTAGATAGATATAAGTGCGATATTACATAACACTAAAATATAACGAAGGTCGAATGCTTTATGTAGAAATCAAATGGATCGACTTTTGTACTTATGTAACCAGAGATTCAATTATGTATTCAATGCCATTTAATTACACAATGTCTTTGTACGTTTCGGTTAGGGATGCCGTCAAGGCGTTACGACGTAGGTAGTTTTGCGTATTTATATTTAAGCAAGCCGGTCTTACTTAATAAAATATTAGTGTTGTGAATTATGTATTATGAAACGAACTATAATTTAATTCACTGACAGCAAAACTAAACAGGAGTAACAGAGCTTGGTTTCAAGCCAGTAATGGTTCACTTTAGGTAGCGCGTTTCTACCCCTAACTGAGGAGACCTTGAATATTCTCTACCGCGCTACAAGAGTCAAGGTTGGTGTAAGGGTAAGTGCCCAGCACACGTTTCGGAAAATTATATACATCGAACATGATTACGAACAAACTTAAATACTTAATAACGGCTGTCTAACGATATTAATCAGGACCTGTCTTTTCGCTTTCTTTTAAAGCTATTTAGTATTTTCATCACTAGCGGCCGAGCCCCTGTTGCTTAACTCCGTCGATCGTTTAGAATGGACATAGGCGGCTACGGGCGTTTCAACACTACTATATACTCAGATAAAAAAATATGTACGTAATCAAAGCTTTATATAAAGTAGTTTAAATACATAAATAAAACAAGTTGTACATGATTTTGAACTTAACTCATCGCGGACTGTGTACATTTTACTATTATACAGTGACTGTACGATATGTCGTATATATTTTTTACATTTAATAAGTCCGCGCTTAGCTACGTTCTCACTTGATGGTAAGTGGCGGTGTAATTTTCGGTGGTTAAGCGCGCTAACTTTACGTATATTCGGACGGTAACACTGACAAGGGCAACTTATTTCAGTTATTTTGACTCAGTTGCATGTATAGTGGTCTCGCCTCGACTACGGTGGTTTTCGGTGAATATACTCCATCGTGAGTACTTGCAAATGGCTGGCACATGTTGTTTTGTTGACAGGGTCGTCTGAAACGCGCGCGGGAGTTGTTGTCTTGCGGCGAGTACCGCGCTGCGGCGCCGCACCTCGCGCGTGTCGCGGCCTCGTCTGCGCCCTCCGCGCGGATCGCCCGCTCCTTGCTCGCTCAGGTATTGTACCCAGGGTCGTTATATACCGCGGTTGAACCTCGCTCAATCCTACTTATATCATGTAAAGATATATGAACACACTCATAATTCTTAATGGTAACTTAAATTATGGAGAAGATTGGAAGATTTCAAACGAGTATGGGTGTGCTCATGATGTTTTTCTTCACTGAAACATGTTATAATTCATCTGTAATACGCACAAGAAGTGCTTGTAGGATACGAACATTCCTTCCCGTTAGGTTAGCCACCTCAGTTTAAATGACAACGTCTAAAATACAGTAAAACTTATACAATAGTTAAAATCATGTTTGGGACATGAAATATGAACCTAGTTCACTAATAGGATGCACTGCATGGCTCGATTTCCCAACAGTGGCTAAGAAAAATTCATGACTGCTTCCGTGCTTCGAAGGGCATCTGAAGCTGTCGTTCCCGGATGTAGTCGTTAGAGCAATCATTAAGCCATGTCGGAGACCTTGAAGGAGCATAAAAACTTCGGAAATTTGTATTGGAGTATCGTGGTGGTGTAAACTCTATGCCTGAGTATGAGGAGAGACAAATGCTCAGTAGTGGGTAAACAATGAGTTTTAGCCATCTGTTCATTTGTCGACTATTAAAACAGAACACAGGTATTGTAGAAAATGTAAAAAGCTTTGCTCTTCCGCAGGCGATATCTGCGTTGAGCCAGAATCGTGATCCCCGGCGGCTAACCCGCGATCTGTACAAAGCAGTTCGGCTGCAGTCAGCGGTCAGCTGGTTGAAACCCTCAGATCTGGAGTGTGTGTTGTGCTACCACACATACACGAGCCCAGTGACCACGCCCTGCGGTCACACGTACTGCAGGACTTGCATCGAGCGCTCGCTGGATTATAGAAAAACATGTGCCCTGTGTCTACGTCCGCTCGATGATTTCAATTTGGCTGCGGTGAGTCTTGTTTTGTGATTGTAATCTGTCGAAGTGTTTAGAAAACGGAGGTGTTACTACCACCGCTTAGGGCAATATTATTATGGACTTACTGCACTATACCATATGCACTATCTCGTGTCAAGAGGTGGCGCTATATCAGAGGGAGCCTATAATTTTACTTTATGTTGGCGGCAAGGCCCCAGAATTTTTACTACCGTTCTCAGAGGTGAAAATGACAAAATCTCTTCTTAGCATAGAATCCCTAGGATTTGAGTGCAGTAAGTGCAAGTGAAAAGTAAAGACACAAATTTCGATATCACTGACGTATGGTATGTAGAGAAATTAAGTGCTATTTAGAAATAGTGGCAGCAGAAACAGAAGTTTGCGCGGAATATGAACATGTTAATAAATTAATAGTATAGGACTATTGGAAATAGACTATTAATGCTTTTTCATATTACTCCACAACTTCACTTCGAAGAAAGTATCTGGATTCTATAGGATTCAGAGTAGCATAATTTAGGGGAGGGCCTATGCTTTTATTGCCGATGGATGGATACGCGTAATAATCAAATAACTAGAAAGTTCGATCTTCAACACAATAAAATGGTGTATTATTTGCACGTTTTTATTTCGAGTATAGGTGTTTTTAAATGCGAGTCGTATGTATTCTGAAGCGAGGGCGGGTAACACTAGTAATTTTATATAAATCCTATCTACGCAACTGCATATGACATGTTATAAAATAATGAACAAGCGTAATCTGCTTACATAAGTGTTGAGTTATTTTTGTTACACTTATCTTGGGTTATTTACCGATAAATTATTTAACAATGACCGATTTGATTTCGGGTCTACAGAGATGCAGATTATTAATAATTTTGCGCTAACTTTATTATTTACCATCTCTTACAAGCTACCGCCCTGGGTTGTGCGTAAATTTTCAAATTGGTCTGAAGAAAATGAGTAAATAGGCTTCTTCTAAGTTAATGCGCTTTGTCATCTAAGATTACATCAACACTTACCATCAGGTGGGATTATAGTTAAGAATTAACTTAGTGATATTAATTTGGCTCGCCCTTTTGTGTAAAGGTGTTATATACTAAATCTCACACATGTTTTGTGACCATCCATATAATCAATATCAATAACTACTGCCATACTGAGCTCGGGTCCTTTCACTATGAAAGGGTTTTCCGTATTATAGTACTTGAGTGGCAATAACTTGAATGTAACGTTCATATTAAGCGTAAATCGGCAAATTTAGAAAACATAATACTGAAAAAAGTTGGATCTAAAAATCATGCTAATACTTACATCAATCTTGAATTATCTGTATACCTGGATTATGGACAATATACATGTCCATGGTTGGTGTTATACATCTCTATATTATGTAGGATTTGTAGGACTCTTCTATAAAGATGGCATTAACTATGGTGCTCCAATTAAGGATGATGAATGTATCGCGTAACCAAGTGTATACAGTACTTATGCCAGTCAAAGGCCTCTATCCTAACCTAACCTATCGTGTCCTCTGAAGTACATATACCCTTAATATATTTTCTCCAAAACCAATTACGCTTCTGTCGTCATCATTTAGTATCGACGCACAGCTGATCTATAAGGGCTTCGTTACTCGCTATTATTGTACTGATATAATATTACGTAACTTCTAATAACGCCATGTTAACAATAGTAATTTTAAGTGGATTTCATTGTAGATTTGTAGGGGACATATTTTTTTTAATAACACCCAATTACTGTAGTCGTCGTTGAGACCCTTCGGGTAAAGAAACCGATAAATGTCCAACTACGAATATATACATTTCATAGGTATCCGAAGTTATAAACACATTGTTATCAACTTGTTGTGGTACATTATAATACTTTAATATGCATTAGATAACGTTTAACTGAGGGCGTTATCCTTCGATTACTATGTAACATTACTGAAGTTCAGTGACTAAACTCCGGTGAATGACCTGGTAATGAGATTTTTCTGTTATGATTTTCTGGAACATTATTGTTATGGATGTAGCCTGTATACGAACTAAAAAAACACATACTGATAAGTTATCACCGTCGCTTGTACATAACAGAATCGCATTTTACGTACTAAGAAAATGAGGCGCTTTTGTTAGAGTCGTATTAAATTAAATTAAATTTTAATGGGAGGACCCATTCCATTAACGTTTATTATTAATTGTTGGTAATATGATTGTGGTTATTTTCTCATAGAAGTAAAATGAATACTCTTTCAGATACGGATATAATAATTCCTTAAAATGCCCGTAAGCCTTTGTCAAACCCTCAACTGCATCATGGTGCTTAATCAAGCACTTCTTTCAGTTTTCTTCCTTCACTAGATATAGATAGTAAACTGAGCGTTAACTTCGATTACATTTATGTAGAAAAAAAATACACAACAGTCTTGTTAAGTTCTCATATTGTGATGAATTTTGTAACGTCATTTTGAATTATTAACGTGACATTAATAATATCAATGTTATCAAATTAATCATCACCCATTTATTTACATTTTAACATACCTATTACGAGTCATCTGTTCGATTCTGTTAAATATAGGTACAAAAAGCGTAGAAGCGTATTACATAATGACATTTTACACAATAACATTTCTATGTTTTATAATGTATTTGTATTATTATCATGCCCTTATATAATTACGTATATGCCCTTATATAATTAGTACGTGTATCATAATTATGATCACTTCATTCTTACGGCTATGAATTGCGAAGTAATGTTAAAAATTGCGGTTTCGAAAATTAATGAAATTTTTCGAGACTTAATAATAAAAATAATACACTTTATTGTACACACTAATGTAAGAAACATATTACAAGTATATTTAAATAAAAAGTATAAAAAAGCCAGGCAACCTCAGGCTTCGGAGTTAAAGATAAAAAAATCTGATTAAGGTATGGAGTACAATATAAAATAGGATTATAGTTTATAATAATATTAAAAGCTTGAAAGAAGAAACGAAGGGAAAGGCAAAGAAAGAATGGATTATGACTGAAGATGTCTTGACATTAGCATTCAAAGTTAAAAGAGAATCAGCGGATCTACTGGAAAGAGGAAGAGAGACTTAATAAGTTGTACCAATTTTAAATAAAGAAACTATGCTTAATTCACATGTCACTAATATTAATGTCAAATAAAAATTAAAATATTTATGTTTATCTGATTTAATACGAGTATGTACTAGTTCATTATATCTCGTAAACAATAGTTTAGCCACTTAAAGTTAACTAACTGGTTGCTTGCTTAGTTCTAAACTTGCATAATAGGTCAGAGTAATTTTGCACGGAATCGTTATGGGTTGTACTTGTATGATGTAATATAAGAGCTATGTAAGCTCAATAATTGGCTATTAATCGGTCTTCATCTGGATTGAACTACTCTATTAAACGCTAAATGTAGAGAGTTATATGTTTGCTCTAATTGAAAAATTGTTTTCTACGTAGAAACTCCTCTGATATTTATATATAGCTTATAGCCATTTATGTAAATATATTTTTATCCTTTTGTATGTATATCAGACTGAGTTTATTTATTGCAGAGCAAAAAATGTTTTTTGGCAGTATCGGATCACTGGCATTAGTATTTATTTAGTCTGATGTATTCTATGTTGAAGACAAAGTTTCTACCTATAGAACTACCCAAAAAACCTAGAAACGATATTATTACTCCTATTGGAAAAACCTGTGCAATGTAATAAGAAATACCGTTACACAAAGCCTTCAGTGGTGCTTACGGCAATCGCAAGTAATTTATTTCCCTTCCAGTGATAGGATCCGAGTTGATCAACTCGATGCGCAACCATCTGACTCATTCCGTTCTACATTGTACAACTAGCTCTTTGTTGTAGTTCTACAGTTGCAAAATTATTAGTTAGGTATGAATACCTACTATAGATAAAACGAAGCAACAATATTTTATAGCTAGAGACATTGCCCGCGGAGCTATTCGAGGTTTCATTATGTTTTTGCGTAATTTTCTACATTTTCGCTCCATAAGTAACTTTGGTAAAGTATTAAAAAACCTAAAAAGTAATAAGGAAATCAGTAAAGTACTTGAAAAAGACTCAATAGCGCTTGTTCTAGTATTCCTCTTCTAGATACAAAAAACAATAACAATAAAGTCTTCTAAAGTAAAGTAAAAAATAATTCATGCACAATTGAAGAGATTAGATAGAGCATGTCAATATAAATCAATACCGCACGATATGTTTACAGAGCGTTATGATGAGTTGTGTTTTGACCAAGTGGCGAATACTAACTGACACTAAATCATGGTTTTAACGTCGTTTTGATCATGCTATACTTTCGAGTAGTAGTGGGACAGTTACGGGTTGGAATGATGATATATTTTTTATTGTTTTCAGACACGGGAAACGGAATTCGTGAGCGCCGCATTGGCTGCCATTGATGCAGTCAGTTCGCCTTCGCCTCCTGATCCAGACGTTATACCCATCTTCGTCTGTACTGTGGCTTTCCCTTCGTGAGTATTCGACCATATCCACAAATTTTCTTTTATCATGCGCGTACCGCGAAGGAGTGGATTAAGTTGCCCGCGGCAGTGTTTCGGTTCGATTACCATGTAAATGTCTTCTAGTCAAGAGTAGGCTTTTGTTAAATTAGTGCATTTCATCACCTAGCTGAGTACCATCAGGTCAAACATTAAATTACTGAATATAAAAAAAATTGCAAACTATTTATCTGTGACTCGATATTATATTAACCGATTCTATCACGTAAATCAACAACCAAGATGGATCTGGAGAGTAAGAGTGTTAGTCCATCTCTGCGTCCAAGTCAATGTTTCCAGATTATTATGCACCATTTTATACAATGGACGAGGCTACGGCACGAGGGTCGTCTTGGAATTTACGGGACTTTGTATCACCCTGTGTAATCTCAACGTTACTCTTATTTACATAATTCTGTCTACAAATACTCACCTTACGAGATCTGATAGTTGACTATTGACAGCGGTCGCTTTTACGATATATT
>DWJZ01000026.1:0-56604 GCA_018249125.1 Asbolis capucinus
GTCAGTGCCATCAAAGACTACGTTGCCATTTACCATCAGATTACGTAGTCAAGCGCAAATCTATTGAATTAAAAAAACTGTGTTTTAAAAGTAAAATTAAAATCCGTGATTATCAGTTATTCGTTTGCTTTTCTATTAAAGTTTAAGTCCATCAGCTTGACAGATAGAGTACTTTGAATAGAGTCCCTTGAAATAGCATTATGTAAGTTAGAGTCTCCTGTGGCAATGTGAGAGTATAAAGGTGTAAGGCTTTAGTCCACAACACTGTCCAAGAGCGGATTGGTAAACTTCACCTTAGAGAACTTTATGGGGAATGTACTTACTAATCGAATTTATGATTTTAAACTTTCGTCATCGTGGACATTAAACATTATGGGTACTCACGATGATTATAATACGTTGCGATTATGATACGAACTTCGAATATGATTATTATAATAATACTAAAAATTGCCCTCGCTTCGGTTCGGAAGAAAAGTTGTCCAGTGGTTTCGGAGTTGCCATACTAATTTTAATCCCATTATAATCCCATCCTATAACAATTATCCTATCCTATCCTATGCTATCCTATCCAATTATCCTATCCTATAAAAGTATCCTATAACAATTGTCCTTACATAAGCCAAGAACATGCTAAATTTCATCATAATTAGTCCATTGGTGTCGGAGTTGCCATACAAATTTTAATCTGTTTTCCTGCGGGAACATAGCCATTTCCTGGGATAAAACATATCCTATAATCATTCTTGGGTTTCAAACTACGACTATGCCAAGTTTCATCTAAATCTGTCCAGTGGTTTTTGGATGAAGCTCGAACAGACAGATAATAAATCCAAAAAAAATGTTTTGGTATCTATATGGATAATAAAGCCTGCTTGCATTAAAATTTTCAAAAAATACTTAATGTACAGAATTGACCCTGTTACATATTTTACTTATAGATTCGTGAGTACCCGTTACAGTTTTATAATAATCGAAGTTATTTAAATTATTACGAGTAATTATGTTTAGTTAGTTTCTAGTAAGTGTCAACCCTGGTACAATAAAAGTTATATTTAATAACCCGGTAGTAAATATAGAATATTTTATCAACCGTGACGTGACGTGATATTGTGTTGTAGTTTACTGTTACTACGCTTTATCACTTATGGTTCAGCAGCTTGTGTTGATTGTGAATGATCGGCAGTCGTTACGACGATTGATCGGTGGATGTGTGACAAGTGGGTAAAAATTGTATAAGCGCTTTCATGCTTTGGAGGGTACGTAAATCCGTCGGGGTCCTGAGGCCTGGTTGTGATATAAATATCCCGATACTCAGATTGCTCATTAACCTTCCCAGCAATCCTATTGAGCAGCGTACTTCTCCACCAGATCCTAGGCCATAGGTTCCCAAACTTTTATGTACTACAGTCCCCTATACAAAAAATCAACGAGCCCTTTTACAAAACATATAACAACTAAGTAACTTTTTTTACTTAGTAAATTTGTAAACATAAAACTCCAACTATACTGACACACCATAATATATTTTCTGCCATTTACAATAAATAATTAGCAAATTATTTCCCTCTTGTATATTTCTGTCCGAGCTCTCATTAAAAACTATTTTAGAGAATTATGACATTTTCAAAACATGTTACTATTAGTCAGTATTATACATTTCATGAAGTTGAACAGCGATAATAATAAACAGTTTATTTTGTACTATATTTTTTTTTTGCATTTTTAACATTTTTTGCCATACCAATACCAATTTAACAATTTGCAGAGTTGATAAAAATGTTTTTTACGACATAATAATAAGATAAAAATTTTGACAGCCAATTGACAGCTAGATAAACATGATCATTCATAATAAAATATTTCAGTCACCAGGCGACTGTACCACCATTTGGGAACCTCTAGTCTGGATCTCCTCAGTAATGTTTGTTCTGTGCTCGGTATTGTACCACGCAGTGGCGTAACGTGGCGTCCTAGGCTGGAGTCTGCGGGTTCAGCACTGACCAAACATTTTAAACAAAATTTTGCAAAAATTTGCTCTAATATAATTTGGAAACCGTCTTAGTAATTTATTACAAATTAATTACAATATGTCTATTTTACTTGGGGCTCCATCCAACGGATTTGCCATGGACCTCAGCTGATACAGTTACGCCACTGGTGCTAGTTAAAAATGATGAACATTTTTATAGTCCAGATACTCCAATATAAACATAGCTTTTTATATACTTAGGTACCTATTTTTTGTTTCAAAGTTGTAAGATAATTTTAGTACGTAATCTTAATAAGTAAACTTAATATTTTCTTAACAGCGTAATGGCTGTAGTAATAATGTCCTGATGTAAATAATACTTTTTTTTTAAATCGAATGCTAAATACAAACCTCCTTATTGTTACATACACATACAAATAGGTTTTTGTAACAGTTCAACTGGCCTGCGAACCAAGTGGTTCCACTTTTGTGATTCCTCTGATGAACTCATTTAAAAATCTTAACATTAAACCATCCAGATTTGATGTTCCTTAACGACCTTAAGTGTACAGCAGAAACCATTGCTCCCACAACGGCAGCATAAATACATACATACATATAAAGGTAATGTCGAAACGCGATTCAGGGCATATAAAATCTTAACTTAAAATCTTAGGAAACTGAGTACTCTCACATTCTCCATAGCTTGTATATTTCTTGAGATTTATTGCACTTTTTTTTTGTTAAAAAATGAGATATATAATTGAATTTAAATTTCTAGTAACTACTTGTTCGTTATCATATCAATGAAAAATAAATCAAAATATAATAATATGGTGGATAAATAAATTATTATAATTTTTTTTTTGGAATTTTATTGTAAACACTCTGTACTTTATAATAAAAATATTTTATTATAAATATTTTTGTTACACACCGGGAGTAAAGGAGTCTGGTGCCCGAAGCACACACTGGATCGTAATCCAGGCACCAGACAGCCAGGTTATAATTATATGTTATAAAGATTTTATTGAAATGCTGTTAAAACAAAAAAAATTAACATCTGTACGTTATAACATGTACAATTGGCCTTGCAATAACATTTGAGAATTTTATTTCCAGAAGTAGTATATTATTTAAGGTTAAGGTTTAAATTTGAATAAAGGTAGCCAAAAAATTAAGTGTTGGAAACATCACGTAGTACATGCATGCTTTGTTGATATCTAAATATAAAGAATTTATTGAAAAAATATTGCAATGATAGATATCCGTCTTATACAACGTCTACAAAAATATATCACGTATAGTTTTGACCAAATTGGTCGTACAGATTCTCTTTAATAACTCCAATTTTAGAACGTTATAGGCCCTTAAACCCTAGTCTAGTACAACGCAAGTAAAAAGCATCGAAACATCGAAGCCTTCAGCAAAGACCGGGACAGTATTCTCGGAGCGGGGTGCTTCGGCCCCATCTCCTTTCGCGGCGGTAAGGCGACACCGGCCGACTCGGCGCGATCCACGCCAGTCGCACCACAGCACGCGTCGACTCGACATGTAAGTACCAGATACCAGTGTCATAGTGTAGTGTTTAAAAAAATAAGTGTTTTTTTTATTGAGGTGTAAATTCCATTCAGCCGGTAAGTCAGTGCAGTGCCGTCCATTTGGATAACGGCTGGATAGCGTTTGGTTTTTGTAAATTTTCAGTTTTTCTAGCCGTAAGTTTAAACAGCTGGAAAATTCTGTAGGTACGGACAATATTTTCGAATTGTTTTCTGTTTACGTCGATCGATTTCGTGTGTTTACTTTTAATGGTAATTTTGTGCGTAATTATAGTGGTTAATTGAGTAAAAAGTAAAGAAGTTAAGTGCTTAGACTATTTTAGTTGACCTCCATACGGTGCGGGACATACGCCAGAATTTTGTAATCACAGCATAGTCGGCCTATTTCTATTTTTGAATATCGCGGTGCTCGGTTTCATTTCTAACGACCAATAGCAATCGGTTACGCTTGAGTTTTCCCGCGTTTTTGGCAACTTGCCAGCCAGTGGCCAATGGTGTGTCTGCGCGGGAAGCGTAGGCGGTATAGCGCATGCGTCTGAAACTCAAGCTTGTAACTTTTTAATTTAATCATGAGATTATTTTGTGGTACTACCATAAAAAAAGTAAAAAAGAAACTTCTGTTTTCATTTGATACTTTCTACGGTCTTTATAAAAATATAATTTTGTTAAGTATCACGTACACCTAAAGGAAAATACTAAAAAAATATAAAATTAGTTTGAAATTAGATTACTAAAGGTTTCTTTTTAGCTGGCTGTAATTGGTGGGACTTAGGAATGCTTACATGAATTATTGGCACTTGTTCTTGACAAACCAAGGTCAAAACAAATGACTATACGATATATTTATTTTTAGTAAGGTAGTAAGTAAATAAGTTTATTAGAAAATTATTGACCATCTCAAAATATCTTAAACGACACGGTCAAGACTTAAAAACCGTTTAACCTGATATTTATTATAAGTTTATTATATTTATTTATTCATAAAAAAGATTTGGGTAAAGATTTTAATAAAACAACTTGGCTTCAGTTCATTATACTGCTGAGATATCTCCTCATAACTGATGCAGGTTAGAACATACTCCATCGCGCTACTTCGAATAAAAATAACCTACTTGTTATTACTATATTTTAAATATATATAGGTGCTGTATATGTTGGTACCTACAATACTTACGTACGTGACATTCGTCATATTGTCACGTACTATATGACAGGAATGTTTATTTTTTTTTAATTTAGATTATGTCTCAGAAATAAAATCGGAAGTACCTAAGAATTTTTTTCTGTAATATTTTATCACGTAGATATTATTACGTACGTGTACAAAATTTCCAATACAAACAGCTGTCAATTTAAAATTGTGACACATTAGAATTTCGAAATATCCAATCCGGTAACTGAAAAGTAATTTTGTTTTATAAATAATCACGAAAAAGAAAAAAATAAAATGCAGATTAACAAATATGTTAATTTTGAACAAACACAATATGTCTGTTATTGTCTGAGCAGCGATCATATATCCTGTCGTATACATTACATTACGTGTTTACTGTCATTGGGTTGATGCCAAGCATTGACCACAGGCTGTGACGTCACACGCAACGTAATGAAACAATGGCACTTAGTCTCACTAATGCTTAGCATACAATTACTTATTATATAGCCAATAGCCATTTCATATCCCATGAAGGCATATGTCGACCAAGTTAAGCAACAGCGGGGGCGTAGGTAGGAGGATGCGTGACCAATAGTGATCGAGTTCTTAAGAATTTCCGTGCTTCTGAGGGCACGTAAAGCTGTCGAGCGCGGTTATTTTTATTACGTAACAATCGTTAGGCCATTAACAGTACTTAACCAATAGGTTAAAGCCAATAGTGAACTTTCCTAAGTAAAAGAAGAGTTCTGGAAGTAGAAGTTTGTTTTCGGGTGTCAGGAAACACAAACAACAGAGTACATTACATCCAATAACCGAAAATAAATATTTATCTATCACATACTTAATACGCCCTGACCGGGAATCGAACCCGGGGCAATTCGCTTCTTATAACTGTCAACTGTCAAAACTGACATAATTTTTTTTTCTTATTTATGGCATTGGAAAGACATAAATTCTATAATGTCATAAATGAAATTTAATGATGATTTTGCAAACATAAAGGTAAATCCACACTTAATTTAAATCATTTCATAACTCAATAAAGTAATAGTAAAATTAATGTTTTTATTAGAATGTCGTGTCTACCAGTCGAGAAACTTAATGTACAATTTAATTGAAATAATCATCGTGAACTAGGTAATAAATTTCACTTTTATAATCATATTTTAATGAATATAGGTAGAATTATAGAAATCGTAGGTACCTATATGTATGTATCGTAAACTTTGTTCATACAGTTATTATTGCAGTTTACAATAACTTTATTAGTTTAATTTTTATCTGTTGAATTTTGAAAAAAGAAAATACATGTTTTATAGCCAGGAAATTAAAAAATACATTTTTGTGTTACATAAACGTATTTGTATAATTTAAGCTTTTATATTTACCCGCGTGTTCGTTCCACAGAATATTGCAAGTTTCCATACCCTATAATAATAAAATGATTTTTTTTAAACGAAAATTTCGAACGTTGCACAACAGGAGCTAACTGCCAGTATTACAATAATGATAACATTTCATCATCATTCATGTCGAATACATTACAACCATTGATAGTTTTTTATAACCCCTGTTTTCCACTTCATTCTTATCTGTTATGAACTAAAACCTATATATTATGTAGTGTACAGTCTGCAAGAATGCAAATTAAAATGAGACGTATAATGTACTCGTAAAATGAACAAGTATGGTATGCAAATAAAACGATAATGAAGGCATCTGAGGAATTATTATGTTCTGTGATATTATAATTACTACGCCCAGTTCGTGCTGTAAGTGTTCGTTAAAACTGTACTCGTCACGTACAAATTTGGTACGTGTTATAAAATGCATATATAGCATTACTTAATAAGTACTTATCTATATACCTATGTATATAAAAATGAATACAAATTTCTCTTAGTTAGGCCTACGATAACATAGCTTAAATAGTCCTTAATTTCATTCCATTCTATAGCTTAAGTACCCTATTTAAATGTGTATAAGCTAGGCTTTCCTTAGTTCTAGAGCTTACAAGAAAGTATTACGAAGATTTGAAACGACAATCTTTATTTAAATGTGTGCTTCGATATACAGTTTTCTTTATTCCCATCTTTTAATCATTCACCATCTTCTTCTGTTTCCTGTCCTGGAGTAATATGTTGTCGGTACGTCTGGGGTCTGTGTCATTGACCTCCAATGACAAAAAGAAAGAAAAGGTTCATTTCGTAGCAGTTATTACAAAATTACATTGCTTGCACAATGTACCGCTTACCTTCTTTCTCTGTCTTCCCCTTTAAGGAGCGGTTCTCTTTCTCTTCCTTCTGGCAACATGTTACTGACATTCCTGGTGTTACTATCCAGGGGTGGCGGCGACCATATAGTCATCAGATAATCCGTTTGTTTATTTACCTGCTTAGGAAAAAAAATCACATTGTAACAGAGAAAAAAGAACACACATTATAACTTTTTAAGATTCTTCATTCAAGGCCCCGGTCAAACACCCGCTTTTGTGCAGATAAAAAAAACAAATCTTGGA
This sequence comes from Asbolis capucinus, assembly GCA_018249125.1. Classification (NCBI taxonomy): domain Eukaryota; kingdom Metazoa; phylum Arthropoda; class Insecta; order Lepidoptera; family Hesperiidae; genus Asbolis; species Asbolis capucinus. The sequence goes on from DWJZ01000026.1 coordinate 7,206, forward strand.
GTAGATGACGTTCAATGGAGGTCCATAAGATGCGGTCAGCGGCTTTTGTAGATTTTTGCGAAAGATGACTCACACAAAGGAATTCTTCGCTTTTGAATCATTGGTCTGGTTGTCCGAGTTTATTGTATACGTGCATGTGGAATGTGAAAAAACGTTTTATATTTACTCCCTTGCCCTTTTAATGTCATAGAAATATATAAATATTCCATCACAGTAAAGATAATATTGCCAATTTTCTTGAGGTTTAAATATTTGTAAACTACGAAAATAAATCATTAACGCTGCGTATATACAAATCATCAAAACGATTATAAACCAAAATTTTACTAAAAGATGTATGAACTATCAAAAACTCATCATTTATATCTATTGAATAAAATTATAAGAAGTTTCTACTTACATAGAATAAAAAGAAGTCAGAGAAATCTTCATCAGTTAGCTGCTTTCTGTCAGGTGATATTATGGTCATAGGAACGTTACTTAGTAATTTTCCACTATGATTAAGTAGATCCACTGGCTTCATTTTTTATAGTATTTCATTATGATTTTTATAGTATTTCATTATGATTTCTCCATTATTATCCAGTATTCTTTTTTGGTAGTAGCTTCGTTAGAGGTCTGTAGATTTCATATCGATAGCACTGAAATCATTGGAAATGGTTAAAAGCATTATTTATCCCCAAACCAAGACTAAGGCCATAGTGCTTACCATTTGCTATGGTTTTTACGTTGTCCATTAAGGTTAGTAATATTTATAGTGATTTATTTAACCATACCGCGGACATAATGGCCTCACCGCGAAATATAAAACTGTGTAGGCATTTTATAAATCTATGAAATTCAAAGTTCGAAACATCATGGTGCTATAGTTTAACTTTGTGATGCACCTAGGTTAATGTTAGTATATTCGTTCTGTAGAAAAGTAATTTTTTTTAATAACGCATTAACTATGCTAAAATGACACAGTGTAAGTGCAATGTCATATAATTTTATTGCACTGGCTTTTAGTCTTGTGTTCTAATTTCAAATCATCGCGCGCTAATTCTATATTCCTTTATTATTTTGGTTCCCGCCTTTTTTGTATGTAATTTTTCTTTATTGTTGACCTCAACTTGTTTATTTCCTAAATTATACCTGCCATATTGTTAAACCGATTTTTAATGTCTTGAATGCGAGATAAATTTGATTGATGATGCCAAAGTTGCTAGTGTGTGGAGATTCTGACCGTCTCCGCACATCACAATAGAGTTCGCGAAGGTCGACAGACCACAGCGGTTCGAATTACGATTAAATGAACATTTTCATTTTGTGCCACTCTCGTTCAACTTGCTTAAGATTTAAGTATAGTAGCTGAGGTTTTAGGGAACTTGTAACTAAATCCACGCCATTTTCCTCGCAATCCATTAGTATCCCACTGCTGAGAGTCTGAGAATCTGAAGAGTCTAGGCCACGCTGGCCAAGAAATTGGTAGACGCCACACATCTGCGAGAAATCTATGGAATTTTCTCAGGAGTGCAGGTTTTGCCATTTTTGTTTTATAAAACGCCCATAACTTTTTTGGTGCATGTAATATTTACGGGCACGCAGCACGGGTCTCAGCTCACAGACGAAGCCTAGTCCTTACTCCACCACGCTGCTCCAGTGCGGTTTGTGGCGATAATTGTACGGCGGTCTAGAATAAAACACAATAAATGCCGATCGCATCTATAGAATTGCAATTCCTACATATTTGTGTCACAGCACCCCGTCTAGAAATAAAATCCTTAAAAAAATCAGCCACGCGACTTATAGAATTGCTTCAAATGAATTTCTACCCTATGCACTATGTAATACTGTAATATTTACAAACACTTCCACAATTTACAAGTATAAATTCAAACTACTAGTGTTCGATTCTTTTCATTGCATCGAGAAAACAATCAACCTTGTATAATTGGCGTGAAGCATTACCGTTTGGCGTGGATTTAGTTACCAACTGAGGTTCTTGACCTTCAACTTTTAATGATACGAAAAACGTTGATTGGTGACTTCCGATATACCTTGTTAATGATTATCTGCAAAACCATTGTCTTGATTGACGCAGATTGTTTAATATTGTCTCATTTTACTCATAGGCTCCCTCTCTCTCTTTCTCTGAATCCCTGAATCATCTAAGACTACGTTGCCACTTACCATCAGGTGGTTTCCTAGTCAAGCGCTGACTTATTTAATACTAGCATTTACCCGAGACTTTGTCTGCATGGAATAGTTTTCATCAGCTTATTCCATTACCTCATAGATTGAAATTTCTGTCGTCGCAAGGCTCTAGTCTAAAAATTTTTATCGAATATTAAAAATTGCCCTCGCTTTCAAGGAAGTATCACTTACCACAAAAAGTAGTTATTGTGACATTATTGTAACAGTTAGACATATGGTATCGCGGACTTATCTGTTGATAAGGATGTCCTCTGCAAAACTGTAGTACATCATGTTACTCTATTGCCAATAATTACCGCAGCGTACGCGATATAAGTTTTTTTTTTTTCACACGTCGGGTTATGTTATTGAAATTTTCACACGGCTCCCTATTTTTTCTCGTATTAAATAAAGCCTATATGCAACAGGGATAATGTAGGATTCTAATGGTAAAATATTTTTTTTAATCGGTCCAGTAGTTTCGGATATTATTCAATTCAAACAAACAAACAATCAAATCTTTCCTCTTTATTATATTAGTGTAGATAATATAATTAAGGTCAACTCAAAACAATTCTTACTTTGCTTGGAGGTCTTCTATACTTCTTATCGACTGTTATAGAACATGATTACATAACCTCGAGAAACTAATTTCGGTAGAATGAAATGGAAAATCTATTTAAATAATCCCATGGATGTTAAAAAGACAGGACAAATTTGCCTGGAAATAAAAGTACTGAATCCAGCTTCGCGTAGTTCATAAAATACATTCTTGTTTGTTGTCTTTTATAATAAATGCTTACAAATTCAAAAGATGTGCTGAGGAGTTTCTTTCACCGCTTCTTCCCCTCAAAATAGCACTGTTCCAAACGGTGGTACATTCAAAAAAGTTTTGACGTTCATAAGTGTATTTTTAATACCTAGGTAAATAAATGAATTTTGACATTAATTTTGAATACTACTCAATTTTACTACTACACTATACTAGTAAAAAACTACTAACTGTAAAACAATACCACTGTTAATTACTAAAAACATTTAACATTACCGCAAAATCGAATGTTAATTTTGGTGTAATTACTGATTACTACTAGTTTGAACACGCAAGGTCAGCTGTTTGATTGACATACATTTTATTTAAAAATGGAACTTGTTGTCCTTTTAAAACCACTTTAGGTTGGTTACTCAAAATGGCGTATTGTAACCTAAAGAGTACCCTTCGTGGTCTCGAGATCAATGCTCCCCAGTTCCATAAATAGCATTCCAGCAAAGCTTACTTTTCAAACTGCACAGTTAAAATATTATGTTTAAACCCTGTTCGAACCAGACTTTCGATATCGCTTTCTCAGATGATATATACCTTACACAGATAAGATATATTTATAAAGTATTTATTTAAACATAATTCAATGTATAATCTGTACGTTGAAAGTTGAAATAAAAAGTAAAAATTCTGAATATAAAAGTTCTTAAATATATTTAGAGACTTCATTGCCACTTACCATCAGGTGGGATCGTAGACAAGCGCGATTATTTAAAATAAATAAAACTTATATATGTAGATCTACTTATGAATTTAATCTTAATTATGAATATGTTACCTGTAGTATGATAAATAAATCTAAAGTTTAAAAGATACCATAAAAATCTTTTTAGAGTATATAAATTGTACAATTCTATAATCTTATTAATGTCAAATTCAATGTTCGCAGATGTTCTGTTTTATAACTAATGTAGATTTATTTTTAAACACCAAAAAGTAGGGCATTAGACAATAAGTCGAATTTACAGCTTGACCTAAGTATACAAAATGAAAAATTCGTTCCTCCAAAGACCTTATTAACGGAATAAAGAATTGTTAACCTGAAAGCGGTTAAGACTAAATCCCATGACTGTGTGTGTGACTTTAACCCAATAATGGTTCAATGAGCAGATCTCGCCTTGCTGACAAGGTCTGGAGCATACTCCACCACGCTGCTCCAATACAGATTGGTGTGGGGATGTTTGGTCAATCTAAGGGTGTCGGTAGATTTTAACCACTTTCCGACATGGCTTCACGACTGGTATTATAATTAGATGACCAACAAACTGACAGCTTATCGTGTCTTCCGAAGCACGTTGAGCTCAAGAAATGTTTGCCAATAGCGGTCACCTATCCACCCACCGATCGTATGCTTTTCTGGCTGCAAAATACTACCTATGTACTTCATTCGCTACGATGTATAAGAACACGTGAGTAATATCATAATTTGTTGCAGTTTATCGTGTAAGCAAGAGCAAATAAACAATCAAACAAAATGGACGCGATCAAGAAGAAGATGCAGGCGATGAAGCTGGAGAAGGACAACGCTCTGGACCGCGCCGCCATGTGCGAGCAGCAGGCCAAGGATGCCAACCTTCGCGCCGAGAAGGTAAGTGAATCTAGGGAAACTGTGGAATTTAGGGATTGGCAAAAATTACCACTGCTTTTGCTTAACGGTTTGAACATGACCAGTTCTAACTGTAGGTTCTAAGTTTGAATCCTGCGCGTACGTCTCACTTTCACTATGTGCGTATTAGAAATTATTTACCATTATTATTGCTTTGGTGAAAGAAAACACTTTGAGGAACCCTGCATAGTTTCCCGTAAAGTTCTCAGTGTGTGAATTCCACTAATCCACACTTGACCAGCACTTGGACTAGGTCTTCGAAAGTCACAATCAGTTAAGACGGTATTTTCTTCATAATCACAGCTCGCAAGTTTATACTCACGTACAACAAGGAAATAATGTTACAAATACAAGTAATATTTCGACAACAATTTACCCAACATAACGCAATTGGACCTAGGCTAGGCGGAATTCCTTACAAATTTCTCTAAGACTGTGTCTCAGAAGTTGTAAATCAGGTTAGCAGTCGATACCGGCTCGCATTCCGGTTACGGTTGGGGGCTTGGACGGTAAGGTATAGTAAGGTTAAGGGCTACTGGCTGTGCCCGGTCGACCGAGACGGATAGGAATCCCGGAAGTCGGAAATGGAATTGGATCCGAGAACAGCTGATATGTCTAGGGTTGCTGTACAAAATAAAATAAAAATATAATCCATTTAATACAAATTCTACTAATATTTTAAATGCGACATTTTGTGGGGATGGATGTTTGGATGTTTGTTACTCTTTCACGCAAAAACAAAAACAGAGCTTATAATGCAAAGGAAGATGTAGACAAAGTATCCTTACTACCTTATATGCAAGACCTTATATGCTTATATTACTTATATGCAAGAGTAACTCTCTCTGTTTGTTACGCTTTCAAACTTAAATTGCTGAACTGATTTTAATGAAAATTGGTACAGAGGTAGACTACGACTTGGGAAAGAACATACGCTACCTGTTATCGTCAAATTCTCTATTTTCGAAGTAACCTATACAAATTTATGTTGATGTAATTTATAGGAAATTTATCAATATTTGTTCTGGTGTTTTTGGGCAAGCTGATAGGAGAAATGTAAATATATTCCAAAGTAAATCACTGACACCATCCAAGATGCTTTACTTATAAATTATCTTGGTTCGTAGGCCGAAGAGGAGGCCAGGCAACTCCAGAAGAAGATCCAGACCATTGAAAACGACCTTGACCAGACCCAGGAGGCTCTTATGCAAGTCAACGCTAAGCTTGAAGAGAAAGAGAAGGCACTGCAGAATGTAAGTATATTTAACATTTTCATCGAATAAAAATTATAAAATCGACACCTCCAAGGAAAAATATCGTAACTTACTTTTTGTTAATTTTAAGCTACCTCATATTAAAATAAGATAATGGATTCTTTTTTATTATTTAAAAATAAAATAATAGATAAAATTGTAAATCAAAATTGCCAAAAAGAAGTTACGATGTTCTATACAACATTCATATGGTTTTAATTCAGTTTATAGTAGAATTAAAACTCTCTTCAAAAACTCAGTTCAAAAAGTAATAATAATACCAAAAGTTCATAGATATTGAAAAAGTAACAATATATAAAATTTCAGTTTTGGTACAATTGTCGTTATTAAAAACCCTTATTAATCACGTTCAGTACGTTTATTTCGTTGAATCCGTAAAGAAAATAACATGTACTTCCTATTTGGAGTTAAATTGGTCTTATTAACCACTCTTTTATTTAGCCTATTGTTATTATGACTTGAAAACAGGTTTCTGTTAAACGGCAGGCTTAAATCTAGTGGCATTAATTTACTTTGTCTAAAATCGTTATTCTAATAACGGTATTAAAATTCGTGATTTCTATTGATTTACTGATTTATCTAACAATCCTTAACTACCGAATACGAGAACGCATTTACGGAAATGTCTGTACAACATAACAACAAATTGTGTCTTTAAGACTTGTTAGTACGAAATACCAATAAAATAAATAAAACACTTGTGTTGGGTACAGGCAGCCTTCCTAGCTAGCCTTGTCAATGAACGCTTGGTTAGGATTTCTCTGGATATCACTACACTGTGACGTCAAACATTTGTTTACTGGCGGTAGTGAATATTCCGGTTTCAAGGAATAAACGACGTATGTAATCCCGGACATGAAATCATAAAATGTTTTTCAAATACCAATTGCCATTTTATTCGCAATAAAATATGTGAAGCTAAATAAAATATGAATAACATAAATTGTACTTTTTTTTATATCTGATATCACTCTCATAATTTTTCAATATTACATTACGATTGTAAAAATCAAGAAAAAAATGTAAAAATCAACCTTTAAACGTTTTTCTAAATTTTGAGGTTTTAAAGTATCATTTTGATACAAAAATTGTGACTAGATTTGTACAGATGAGAAAAACGGACTTTAGACGAAATATTCAGTCAAATCACTCTATTTGATTAAATAAAAAAACTAAGTAAAATTACATTGAATTTTCATGTTTTACTCAAAAAAAAACATGGGCTGAATATCCTTATTACCTACGTCGAATAGCAATTTTTTTGCTAAAAGAATAATGCTGTGTCAAGGACTCAAGGTTGCCAAAGTCAAAAAAAAAGTAAAAAACAAAAGCAAAGTTCTGAATATGCTTTTTAAAATTAAATTGTATTTAGTTTTGTTAGTTTCATTTTATAAATGTGATAATTTAAATAATGTAAACATGTACAAGACTTGTTTTTAGTGACAGTGTTTCGTTATTATTCGTCAATGTTCTTGTACTGTATGAAAATATTGTAACACGGATCGTGTTCAGTCTATGAATTAATTTATATTTTTATCTAATTATGATTTTTTCTTAATATTTAGCAAACAAATTAGTACCATAATACTATAGGTATTATTTACAAAATGAAGTTATTGTTGCTTTCAAGGTGTGTTAGTGAGTCTTTTCCACATTTTAAATAGCTATTCATGACAGTTGCATGTTTGTATTCAAATATCTCAAGGTTCTATTGTTCCAATCAGAATTCTTTAACAAAAACTGATCAAAATGTAGATGGCAATTTTATCTGCGACTAATTGATTTATAACGATGGGTTCTAGTTTCATTTTAAATTAGTCATTAGGTGTACCGTGCAGCAGGTGTATACGCTGCGCCGGAATCCCGCGCTCTAGGGGGCTTACGTTCCGCGCGCTAGTTATTTTCGGTGCTCTCGCCTAATATGGGCTCGTTGCCCGGTGTTTATGTAAAATTAGACGATGCCTCACCGACTTCATCATTAACTCTATGAAGCAGGGAACATTTGCTTCATCGATATGCCCGTATAAATTCATTGTTCAATGTAAACTTTCGTTATTTAGTTGTGTACATACTATGGTTTGTACTTTATACTATTGAATTATAAACTGAACATGAAAAATATATTTTTTTATACTTTTATAAGAAATCAGATTATTGTTTAGTTAATAATTTGGCAATATTCTATTGGATAACCTAAGGATTTACACGTCACTTCACACAGTAATTTAATCAAACTATTGTGCGAATTGTCAGCATGACATTACATTCCGCCGGTAAAAAAGTACAAACGTTGTACAATAGGTGGCGGGCTAAGTAAGTGCGACGGCAGCGCCACGTTTTGTTATTGAAAGTGACAGTCAGTCAACATGGCGGCCGCCGCTGCGCGGCCGGACGGAGCGCTCTGTGTGCAGTGATGTCCGCGTCCGCGCCCCACGCCCACGGGCGCACCCCCGTGCGGCGCAGGGGGCATCAACACCACCCGCGGCTCAGGGGCGACCGCGCTCCCGCCCCCGGCTCTTCCACAAATGCTAGTCCGTCCAAACAAGTGACCTTAGACTCCCAAACAGACGATGTTGTGCCTTGTGTCAATAGTGTTAGTGAATCTCAAGAAATGACAAGGACGAATAGTGACGATGCACTTTCGAATCGAAACATAATCGAGGACTCGAATATCGATGATGAAATTGAATTTGACGTGAGAATATCTAAAGCAGATTCGAATAGTAGTTCTGATGATGATTTCTCCTTTAACGAGGAGAGATCAGCTGGTGATGGGGCCGAGGTGACAGCGATCACTTCCGATGTATCAGATGATGACCCTGAGACTGCAGAATTAGCGAAACTTAGATGCACTAGTGTATGTACCGAAGTTTTAGCAGAAAGAGAGAATCGGCGTAGGAGAAGATGTGCTGATTATCCGGGTCTTGCCTTCGGGAGCTCAATATTTTCGTCGGATACTATGATGAAGTTTTCTATCATCAAGAATGAGCTGCAGAATATCAAGAATACCGCATTGAAAAGGGTAATGTCCTACATTATTTGAATACTATTTGAATGTGTGAGTAGGGCAGCGTGGGCCAAATGCGCACAGAACTATTTTTAATCGCGTTCCGTCGGAAAAGTCTTGATGCTGTCCTCCGAGTAGGCTGAGCCCGCGCGTGGCGATCAGCTGAGCGTCTTGACGTTTCATTTGACTTGTTTACACGGGCGATTGCACTCAACGCCGATAGATGTCGTAGTATCGATGCGCGCATGAGATATATTAGATTTTTACTTGCATATTAAATTATGTTTTTGTTTCATTTTCATATTTTCCGCTTTTTTATCTGATTACTATGCAATATACTTATCGATAACATAAATTTGGACGAGTGTTGATTGAAAGTTCTCAATATTTCTTATCGACATTTACCTATCTTGACATGAGTTAACAAAATCAGATCGTGGCTGATATATTTATCTCTATACATATGAAGACTTATTCTGTAGACTGCCCTACTTACGATCTGTTGTTTATCGAAGTTCAATCATGCATCAGTTTACATTATACCCTGAAATATATTACGTCATCTATTTAAATATAGTTATCAATTTCAATTTGACCTTGCTACTTAATTATATTATTATGATATGTTGAAACTCATTGAAACTAAGTTGCCTGTATTAATAATGAAGAAAATCACAAATGCTCGACCTTTATTCGTATTTTAGATGCTGCGTGCATATTAATTGTGTAACTAAAGTAAAAACGTTAATCCGTGTTAATTCTCTACTTTCACTGAATAGAAACTACTTGAATGCATACTTGTTTAGTACAACGTTTTAAATTCAAGTAAATTAGGTAAATACCATAAATAGAAGGAAGTTTTAAGTACGTTACATAAGACTGGTTTTAGCCTTAGAACTTTCAATTCTATGTTATTTTGCGATTAGATGTTCTGTAATTCGTATTATAAGATGCATTTATTTACTGTACTGGAATTTGTTAGACGTCGGATTATACTTTGAGTAGAACTCTGCAAGGTCAATAATATTAACGAGATTTCTAGTCTGGTATTGCGTGACTCAGGTCATACAATTAGTCGTTTTAGAATAAACTGCACTTTTTGATGTCATATGAATAGAGATCTTCGCTTTGATATTTAAAATACTTTGACTTGACTTACAACACTATGTTATTGTTATAGCAAACCTTATTACTCTTAATTTTTCTTGTGACTTGAAGTATTTAACGGAACAGAAAACACGCGCATACTTTCTAAATTGCGTCATATGAATTTCGGTTGCCTGTTCTTGTTTGCTCCCTTGTTGCTGTCCGTTGATACGTGCCTCGGATGACACGACTACATTGCTCTCTCAGTTCACAATACTCGAACTAGATGGCGCTACTGGATTGAATTGAATGTTAATTGAAGTAAAAAAGCTAAGTTTTAAGGAACCTTAGTGTTTCGTAGTTTCTTGTAATTTTAGAAAATATGTAATAAAGCCACAATTGTTTATTCCAGAAATTATTTATTCCCTTTTAGTATTTTTTTTTGTTTGCGCCCACTTTATAGGCAGTTTAATTTCATTTAGGTACTGTTGGTCAGTGTTCCCAGAATTGTGATTGAATAAATTGTTAATGGTCTATTATTTGTTGCAACTTCCGTAGTTTTGTATTATTTGTAGTAGCTGAACCGTATCACCCATCCCGTATTTTGGGTTTTCTTTCAAAGCTCACTGCAGCCCCACAGGATGTTGTTTCTCTGTCCCAGTAACAGGTGGAGCTAGTGCGTGCATTACGTTCGATTGTGTATGACGTTTACCACTGCCGTTCTTGTCTCTCACTGTCAATTGAGTGTTTTAATTGAGAATGTGTGATTGTGTTATAAATTAATTTAGTTTTGAAGTAATTTATCTTTATCATTACCTATCGTTATCAATTAAGAAGTCGCAAAGTCGCTCACGTCATTAGTCAAGCGGTGATAAAGTCATAAAGGCTGGGTTAGTGGCGGCCATTTTATTCGCCGGCTGTGTTCATTCGTGCCGAGCTATCTCCGCGATACGGAGCAGTAACGAACTGAGCGTGAGCAGTCAGTTGGCATTTTCGCGAGTAGGGCGAAGGTGTCCCTAGTTTTTAACTATTAGACATTCTATTTAACACAGAAGTGAATCAAAATGACGACAAATATGCAACAAGGAACCATTTTAGACGTATTGAAGAAGAAAATGCGTCAAACCAAGGAAGAAATGGAGAAATATAAGGACGAGTGCGAGGAGTATCACAAACGATTACAAGTGGAAATAATGCGGAGAGAAGAAGTAAGAAAACGTGTTACTTTTTTGTGTTGTGTGATTTGTGAAATAGTAATCGAAATGTGCTTCAATTTGTGACAGAATCGTACGAGCAAAATAAGCTGGAGCTATCAGTAACCTCGTAGTTATTATATCTACCTATAGTGAGTAATGTCCGGCCATACTTAGGTGTGCCGGCGACGTACGCATATTCACCTCTCTTTTCGTTCCATCTCTCGTTGTCGCGTTAGAGCTAGACGGCGAATACTAATTTTTTCACTAGAACTTTATTTTTCCATCCATAAGAAGTGTGGTACCCAAAAGAACCTGTGTTCGATTATAATGTGTATTAGGAATATGGAGGTTTTAGTGAGATTGGTCTTTAGTTCATTAATCGGTACGTGGTCATATGCCGGTTTCTGTTACACGTAACAGGTTTGGTTGCGTTGGAGGTCGGGTACCAGTTGTGTGGCACATGATGTGGAGCAATCCGGTCTGAGCGGAGTCGTGCTGCCGTGCACCCTCGAATGCATTTCTCTTGTTCTGAGTAGTCGGGACGTCCTCGAAGGAGCGCGCCGACGCCAGGAAGGCGTGTCCGGCTTCTTGCCGTTATCGCCATATGACGTAATTTTATACGGCTGCAATTTGTTCAAGTTTTACATGCCAGGGATTACCTAGGTTTTCATTTTATGGGACTTCGTCTTTGTCATGTTTCTCGTCGTCTGAGAAGCTAGCCCTCTTCTTTTATTTAGCATGCATTTGAAATCCTGCAAAGTTCAGTGCCTTATCAAATTATATCAGCATGAGATAAGAAATCGTTCACAGGTACTCGAGAATTAAAAAAAAGTGTTTTTTTGTTTTTTTACAGAAGTTATGGTAGACAATAACACTCTGTATGTTTGTTAGAAAAGTGTTGACAAATAAATAATTTCTAAGCTTTGAAATCGAAGTAAAAGAAAGCAAAAACTGATACTTTCCTAGAATTATTCGTCCAATAACGGTATGTATTAGGGATTGTAAAGGTGCTTAGGCCAGGTAGCCGAAAACAAATGACACAATCAATTAGTGATACGACGTACAACGAATTACTACGATTGTAAGCGGATTTTACAGAATTATGGACGATCATTTGTAATAACGCGTGACTGTTATATAATATGAAATGTCCGATTGTGTTAACACGTCCAAAACGGGCAATGGCCCTTAACGCACCGATTCCAAATTTAAACAATATTATCGAAGCTAACTGCTATAATAAAATTATCACTTTGTGCAGCCAACTGTGTCTCGAGTCAATACATTTTATATTCACATATAAGATAACTGGTTAGATTTACACTTGATTTGAATTTTGTCAATAGAAGCGTGGAGTTTAATGACCTCTATACCTCTTATGACTTAGCTTAGCTCAGCAGGTCGATATACTGTAGATAAAAGGTTTTTTATACAAAACTAACCTTAAACCTCACTTTATACGATTCCTACTGTTCTAAGTGACAGATCACAGACAATACGAAATCATAAATTTAAATTTGGAATTCGTTTTATATTTAAAATTGAATGATCTATAACCAACATTAACAAATTAAGTTAAGAATAATTTTATTTATAATTGACTTTTTTTAATTTGTGTCTCATTTTAACCAAATTTTAAATCTTAACCTTAAGATCGTAATATAACGGCTATTTAATCTTTCTCTAGTTAAACTAGAATCTATATGTATACGTATTGTCTTAGTGATATTCAGTTTCCATACTTTTTTTTATATAATTTCCGTTTTAAATTTTTCTCTCGTCCTTTATAACTTCATACAGAGTAATTTCAAATGATTTCATTTGAAAGGGCACGTCACAGACATCGCTAAATCTCAAAATAGAGTATGCACTATTAGTGATAATGTTTGATTGTGGAACGCGACTATTGCGTGTACCGTCATGTATATTATTAGCTTCCACGCTAATGACGACACAGGATAAAAGGAGAAACTGGGACTCGTTTGTGCTTCCTCGCAACAAGGACGCGTGATGTCATAGACATGTGGAGCCCTCTGAATATAAATAAAGTCGTGTTAGCGAAATATTCCTAATCGGTGTTAATTCTTAACACGTATGTGGACGGTTAAGAACGCGATGTTCGAAATATAAATACGACAGATATACCATAGTCATAATTTTAAAATGGCGGTTGCGTATATGAATTCAAAAATCGATTCGCACGAAAAATCGAATCACGGGCACTTACAATTTATATTGCGAACTGTGTTGTTGAGAATAGGTTAATATTTTTGTGCGCCTAAATTCAGTAAAAAAACCTATGATATTGATTTATGAACAAATATGGTAGAAGCGTGTACGCCTTAGTTAAATAAAAAGTTCGTTATTTCTTTAAAAAAATATATAAAAAAATAGTCATTTGTTATGTAAATTTGTGCGTTCGTGTATGTACAAAAATAAGCGTTTATCACGCGACCGAATTATGTACACAAATTGTGCCTTTTTGTGGTTGTTTTCGCTTTCTTGAATTAGGAATACCAAAATATCTTGTATTATTGATACTATCGACAATGTGTTCGTCTGTCTTTGTGTTCGTCGTGATTTTTCAACACATACGATGGGTTACAACTATATCGAGGTACGTCGACATCGCTGGTTGTAATAAACTGTAATGAAACATACGTATTATATTTGATTGTTTTTTTAATCCAAATTAATTAATTTATTTTTATGGTATTATTGCTTTGGTTATCTGTCTACACGTAATACGGATGAAATTAATAATCTGTATCGACTTATAACAAAATTGATTGCGGAAGAAATGATAACATCATTGTATAATCATTATAAAATTCATTATTTTTAGTAGTTACACGATTTTTGTATTCATTATTCACACACATATATAATTATTTTAATAATACCGTACAAATGGTACTGGAAAAATATCGATATAAATGTTTGCGAATTTGCCTAAGTCCAAGGCTTAAGATTTGATTGGAAAGAAATATACTCTTAAATTATACTAGTATCTTCTTGATGTCGATCTTCGTACTCAGAGTAATATAATAGTAAACCACTCAATAGTACATAATATGTAACCATTAACGACTTTGAGTGCGTCAGTAAGAAAAAGATTCATTCTGTGTTTTGGTCATGTCCACATAAAAAATATTTTTATGTAATACAAGTTTGAACTGTGTTTTTGATGTTTCGTGTCACTATGGTCTGTATAAGTATATAATTCACCGAAAACTACGATAAAAATAGATATCAAATTAAAAAATAAATATCATATCACTATTGGGTTTAATATTTTTTTAAATTAAAATTAATTAATTTTATAGGGACAGTAATCATAAGAATATTTTTAATTATATTTCTATGCTATACGATAAGGATGTTGTGTGCGTTATCGATTGATTGAAAAGAAAAAAATGGCGAAAAATATGGTACTCGATCCCGAATGAAATTTAAAGTAGTCCAGATGTTGATGATTTCTGAACAATCAACCATAATGAAAACTATATTTTGTCTCTTCTAATGTATACCCTAAGCTGACTGGTAGAAAATGCCTTTGGATTGACATTCGTTTTTGCCTTTTGAGTTACAAAAAAACAATTGTCATTATGTATTCGATATGTATATATATGTCTGTATACGAATTTAAAGTGTTAAAAAAATAACCAATGACGTCATTGTCCAGGCCGAGTCCGAAGTGGCTGCACTCAACCGACGCATCCAGCTGTTGGAGGAGGACCTGGAGAGGTCCGAGGAGCGTCTGGCGACCGCCACAGCCAAGCTCGCCGAGGCCAGCCAGGCCGCCGATGAGTCGGAACGGTGAGCTCTAGCCTTTACACAAATATCCTTTTCATTTAAGTAGCCTAGTTGTAATTCCACGGAACTTAGGTGTATCGTACTTTTTCTACGTGTCAGTTGATATTTTAAAACTGTAACGGTACATTTATTTGAATTTCATTGTGGTAGATACTGAAGATTTTAAAATTATAACAGGTACTCACGAATTGTTATACCGAGTTTTGACTCAATTATAATCATGTGAGTCATCATTAATTACAATAATCGTAAGTATCCGTTACAGATTTTAAATGTGTAGTATCTACGACGATGTTAGTTTAAAATAATTAATGCTCAACAACAAATGGCACCTGACGGTAAGTGGTGATAATATGTAAGAAGTTGGGCGCATTACCTTAATAAATACTAACTCACTCGTCTTTTGGAGAATACACTTGAATACTTTAGACATTAATGAGCCCAATAGCGCATACAATATAGAAAACAAACGCGCTATGTTAATGCACTCAAGATTACATCGCCACATACCAGCAGGTAGGATTGTAATCAAGCATCACCTATTATATCAATATAGTATTAAAAAATCAATGAAATATGAAATAAAATACATCTAGCTTCAATATCTGATCGCTTACACTAAAAATACTTAATGGTCGCATATCTTTACTATTAAAAATTCAATGAAATATAAATTAAAATACGTCTAGCTTCAATATCTGATCGCTTACACTAAAAACACTTAATGGTCGCATATCTTTACGTTGTCTAGTAATTTTAATTATAAGTTATTAGCAAGTTTAATTGGTTTATAATGTTTATAAAGTCTATTTCCAATAGCTCGTTACAAGTAGAAGTAAATTGGCTCTTTAAATTAATCTGGTGAGTCTATTGTGTAAAATTTGATGATTCAATGTCGTTAAACATATTAAGAATCATTAGGTACGTAGTATATTGAATGGATTTGAAAATTGTGGAATTACAACTGTATTTTAAGTAATGACGTAGTAAAGGGACTTCCATATTGGACTTGCTAAAATTCTATGAAATGTCTTTTAAAAGACCTGCTCGTTATTGAGATTAGTAAAATTTTTGAGTAATTAAATTAGACAATTTGAGTAATGTACACCCTTATAAGGTGTATATTTCGTAGATCGTCAAATAGGTGTGAGCGAAATTACTATTATGTGTAACTTATTAAAAAATGTGTTATTAAATACGTAACACTTTGAATAATGTAACGTGTTACAATAATCGATCATAGGATGAAATTTGGGTGTGGGTTAAATTACTGTACTATATTATGTAATTTGCTAAAATAACTGTTTTTATTCGAAATTAGTAAAACTTTCAATAATGTTACTAGTGTTACATAAAACGACCATGCATCAGCAGAGGTGTGAGCCAAATTAATGTATTATAAAGTGTAACATAAAACGAGTTTTTCTATTCAAAATTAGTGTAACACTTTGAATAATGTTACAACAATCGATGAACGATCGTAGATCGAATTAATTGGTCGTCATTGATGGATATAAAAACATGAAATGGACGATGACTGGAATGAGAAGTATCGTTATCATGATGATGTAGTCTAGAGACCGCTATGGTACTTCTTTTTACGTAGCGTGTGTCTTGATAAGTCACGAACGCGGAATAGAAGATAATCCATTTGTAACGATGTTCGATCTTTTAAATTGTTGTAGTTACGAGAACTTACTTAAAATGCAATATGTTAAAATGATGTGGATGTCCCTTGTCATATTTATATTATAATATTTCCTGATTTATACTTAGACAGTTTATTTTATTGTTTTTTTTTCTGTTGTTGTGCATGTTTTTTTCTATATTTTTTGCCCATAACCACCATATTTTCAACGTATTTCCTGAGTTTTTTTATATTTCGTTTTTTTTTTTAATTGTAGATCTGTCAATATTTAGTTCTTTTTTAATTTCAGTTCAATCGTCTATTTTCCTCGTAGTGTACAAATTAGGGAGCTTTTCTTTATCGCCAATGTTTATATATTCTTACAATCGTCAAAAGACATAAACAAAAGCTCCTAATTTATTAAGTTAAAGTTTCATGTCATATGAAAGTGTGTTTTTCCCATCATCTGAAAATATCTATTCCATATACCATACTTTAACGTGTATCGATGTTATAACACGCATGTGTTTGGCCCCGCACTAACCAGAATACGCAAGGCGTTGGAGAATCGAACCAACATGGAGGACGACCGTGTCGCCATCCTCGAAGCCCAGCTGGCCCAGGCTAAGCTCATCGCTGAGGAGTCCGACAAGAAATACGAGGAGGTGAACGCTTGTGATGTTGGATACAAGCTACAGTTAATGCATCTCACGACGGCACACGCAACAAATAACATAGTTACATCCTGTACACAAAGTGCCTTCCTGAAATGTAATTACTGTATCGAACAGAGAATATTAAGATCGAACAAGATACCATTTATTTCTCTAAGAAAGCTGCTCTATAATATCTCATAGTATGTGATTGGACAAATTTTGTTTGCTCTTAATATTTTCATTACGTACGCGAAGTCCAATAGATTCAGTTTCTCTGCTATAGATATTGATATCGTAGGTGGAGGTTTACTAGGCGCAACAAATAGCGCCACCGGTAGCAAGAAATTAGCTACAATGATCATTAACACGTAACATAATACGAGGGGGATTGGGTTGCATTAAACTTTACTTGGAGTAAATTTACGCTTAGCTCGAGTGGCTACCACTCTGTAGTTTATAGACGAAGGTCGATGGAAGCGCGTTCGTGCATAATTATTACGTGTGTTATCTCATGCATTTATGGCCAGGGCGCTAGGAATCTTTCTAATACTATTGCATCATCGATGCTTGACAACTGAGTTTATGATCGGACCTCACGTACGTGTGTATGTTTTAACGAAATCTGTTCAGTAGCAAGATTAATATCAGTGATATTATTTTCTGAAGTTACTGTATTGTGTAATGAAGATTTAATGACTTCGACTAGTTCAAATAAGTATGAAATTTCCAATGACTTATTAGAACAAGGGAAATTTCATATCAATTCCTGTTTTATGCGATAATTTGTCGAACTCGAAGTCATTAATCAAAATTTTGAAACAAATTAAGATACCATGGCTGGGTTTCTTAATTTGTTTTTGATAGAAACTTGTAATTAAATTGAAACCAGCATTACTGCTATATGTAACATTATTATAATCAAACAACTTCAAATAATACTTTATTAATGCTGCTTTCATTAATGATGATTTTTTTTCAGCATTATAGTCCTTCAGGTTGCGTGCTGCTTTAAATGTCCTTCGCAGTTTTGTGTGTCGTCTCTTGCATGTCTCCTTATTCTGGGTTACCCTTGATCTGTAAATACGTCATCTGAATCAATAGTTTGATCATGTACTTAAGTGTCATATTCTCGGGTCCAGTGCTCGCAAGGTTCTGGAGAACAGGTCTCTGGCCGATGAGGAGCGTATGGATGCCCTGGAGAACCAGCTGAAGGAAGCCAGATTCCTTGCCGAGGAAGCTGACAAGAAATACGATGAGGTCTTTGATGGTGTCCATGTCGTTTGGTTTTTGCTTCTCTTGCTTTACTCTTCCAACGATTCCTCCAGTTTATCTGTATACTTATGTGTGATAAGTTCCAATCTAACTCCATATACATTCAACAAGTATCCCCAAGCGCATTTACGTAATTATGATTCTGCATCCAGTATTCTGTTTCTGTGAACAACGCTTACAAATTTTTCGAGTGCCCCTAATTAATTATTTTCAAGTGCAATTTGTAATTCAATCCTTCATTTGTTGGCATTCTTAAATCATTATAGAACGTTGGAATGTTTTCCTTGTCTCCTCTATAAATATCTTACAACTGCGAATACTAATTAATGACCTGATACATATTTATAGTCTTCGATGTGTGTTGCAACTAACGTATTACCACTTATCCTCTCAACCGAACAGTTTTTGTGCTAACTTGGTTTGGCATGATCTATAACGTATCGTTGGATTGTTGCCTATATATATATATTTTTTGCTGGTGACACGATATCTTTGATAAGATAAAATTTAACTTTATTCACATTTGATTGGCCATTCAACGCGACAATGTTATTCAAAAGTAGAACATGTATACCAGATGGTGTTAATTATACTGTCCTAATTCCCCTGACATGACCCTGCGTGGTGAAGGCAGTCTTAAAAGTCAGCGGCCCAACATGGAATCATATCGTACCCGATCTTGCGGTGCTTTTCCTAAAAAGGAAGAACGAGTCCCGCTCGCAGATGTCGTTACATAAGCCTTACTGCCATATACGAAGGGTGCAGTTGCTCAAGACTTTATTAAACGGCATGTAATAGTTGAGATTTTACCGTTTCATTTGTTGTCAAAGGAAAGATTGTGAGCTTGTTGTGTGGTGTCTCCAGGTGGCTCGTAAGCTGGCCATGGTTGAGGCTGACCTGGAGCGCGCGGAGGAGCGCGCCGAGTCCGGTGAATCGTAGGTTTCAATTGTATTTCGCTGGAAGAACCGCTGCTCCGTTCGATATTGTTACATGCCTTGATTTATCTTGTTATTTTAAATTTGATATATTTCAAGATGAATATCTAAATTCCTCTAGGCATGTCAGGCAAAATTGACCGGTAGCGTCGTGTTCTTAAGGCTCAGTTTTGCAAGTTTTCGCCACCGTTCTGCATGGTTGTTCATTTGCATTCTTAACATCGCTGCACTGTAACCCGATTTACCTACATTGGTATTTCTAACATCGGAGCTCACTGTTATTTTTATTGCATGTTCGTTTCTAGGTCGTCTGCGGGGTCCAGTATGAGAAGGATGCTACATTTTATTTTGTTTTTAATTTATTTTGCATCTACCATAACATTTACTGAGTTGCTCGCTGAATGCAGCCGTTGAGCGAGCAACATTATTAATTTTAAGGCTGTACCGGGAAGTGATATTTGCCGACATGACGCCCATGCGAAGCAAGCATCACTGTCCTGTATTGTCAAACTACAAAACAAGGGTTGCCCCATCTCATGGATATTCCTCTATGTTAACTATCATGTCCATGTGTCGACTAAACTTCCGTCTTCAGTGTGTGTATCACTTGAACGTGCCTGTAGACTAGGTTGCCAGGAAATATGTGTGGTATAGGGCAATTTTCGTTTTCAGATATGCACCGCATTACACCAGAATTACTGGCCGTATGCGTGCCGCACATATGCAAGCGCACACATCACATAACGATAACGATAACGCACTAGATAGCACTTAGATTTTTTTTAAACTTTACAGAAACTAAAATTATAGACCTTAAATGTTTTGGGACAACCCTCGTTTGTTTATTTGTGAGTTCCGTTGCCGCTCTCGACTCCCCGCTTTGTGTGATCCTTTTTTGACTTTTGATATTAATGTTGTTTTTGCTGCTTGTATTCCTTGCTCTTTATTTTAGCAGGAAAGCGCCCGGCGATGCAGTTAAATTTGTTACTGTAAAAACCTTTGCGTCGACTCGTCATTCATAGAATGATACGATCTAAATCGATATTAGTCGACGCCGAAGAGTAATGAAATACACTAGCAACCTTTTCCCTTGAATTTAACTGTACCGAATACACCCTATCCATGCTCACTACCTACGCACAAAAAGAAACGTAACAAGTCGCACAAGTGTGTCCCTTGTCAGTAAGGGACCTTAAGCCGGAGGCGCGAAGCACAAAGTAGATTGGCACTGCACCGTGGAAGCGTAAAGTCGAGAGCGGCGGGGGATACGAGTGGTAGCTTAGTGTGTGTTGTGTGTGTGTGCGTGGGCGTGTACTAACGCTCGGCGGGCGGTAGGTGGCGCGCAAGCTCGTCATGATGGAGCAAGACCTCGAGCGGGCAGAGGAGCGAGCTGAGCAGAGCGATTGGTGAGTACTGAAACTAAGCCAATAGGGCTTGGGACAGTTGCGAAATCCAGGCCGTAATTGCTGTAGTTTTTCAAAAATTCACACAGTTCAAAGATTTCAATAATCCTTTGATTTTAATTACTGATAATTTCAACGTTCTTAATGAAATGATAATAGACTAGATCATGTTGAGAGTTGTTCAAGATATAAGCAAATCAAATATACTAACAATTTTAATTTTTAGAGAAACTTAAATACGGCCCTCATATAAAAATAAATGTAAAAGATGTATTTATGTTTTGACCACTAGCAAAGCGCTATTAACTGGTTCTCTTTCTTTCACCTCGATACTTTCGAGAACTGGCTTTCACATGTCAAAAGTATTAATTAAAATATCCATAATTTTAAAGGCCAATATTTCGCAACTGTTCGGGTGGTCGCATGTGGTAGGTAAATAAAATGTTCATGAAAATATTTGTATCTAAGACGAACTGACGTATTGCAATAATTTGGCAGGAGTCCGTAGGATAGCTTTGAAATGTTATCAATATTACAAAGTCTATTCATTTCAATCAATTTTAACTTTTATCAAGTACCGTAATTTTCTAATGATAACACACAGCCCTTGATATGCAGCTACTCTTTGTCAATGACGTGGTGACAAGTAGAAATGGGCGTTTTCATAGTGGTATAGAAATAGATTTAAAAGTAAAATGTTTGCATTAAAATAGAGACATCTAAACGACAGACGTATTTCTAGTTGAAGCATAATTTCTAGTGAATGATAGAAGATAATCTAGTGAAATATAGAAGTTAAATAGCTATAGGATAGCTGTGAACAAGTTTAAAAGAAAATTCTTAGTTACATTAAGGAAATTATTCAGTTCACTCCCAGTTATTATTCTCTCGGATCTTATGAAGGAAAAAGTTTCATAAGTATGGTATTTTTAGTATAGTGTTTTATTAATAGTATTATAGTTACAGCTGTAGTACTTGGAATTTCCCAAATCACTAGTTCAATGCTTATTGCATACGAATATTGACAGCTACTAATACAGATACCAATTTTTATCGTTCCCTGAACACATATTGATATCTTAACAGAACAATTATTAGTTCTTTAACGTTGACCGTGTTAGTAGCTATCAACAAGCTGAGCAAACTTCCTTATAACTTGCATGCTTATTACATTACTAATATTATCAGCACCATTACTATTAAGTACTGTATTATTAACATCAGTGAAATACCGACAGAAGGCCAAGAATTTGGGTCGGAATAATAATAAACTTAATTGATTGATGTTATTGTTGAAGCAATATTTGTTGTTGGCCCTTGTATTGTACATTTTAATTAAAATACATTTGTCTTCATTAAAATTTTTGTTTGAAATGATTTGGATTCAATAGATTAACTTTCAAGACATTAAAATTGTTCCGTAGCTTTTTAAAGAAAGATTAAATGATACAGACAAACAATTTTGGCAAAATGTAGTGATGAAGTTCAGTAGAAATTGATTGTTCACTTTATTTTTTCAGCAAAATTGTGGAGCTTGAAGAGGAGCTCCGTGTTGTCGGTAACAACCTCAAGTCCCTGGAAGTCTCCGAGGAGAAGGTATGTTACAATCCTTACTTAAGGCCCCCTTAGAAACAATAAAAATAAAAAGTTTATTAAATGTTCTACTGAATGAATTACAGGGCTAGAAAATTGTCCCAAACATGACCATAGCTAGATGTTGGCTATTGGGTCTTGCTAATTTTTGAAAAGACGTCCCTAGCTAGCTCATTACATCAAAATCTTAATTATAATTAAGTTTAAATGACATCAAACGCCAGCTTTAGTTGAATGATGCACCAACCAAAATAATAAAAACAGGCAGCTTCTGGATCGACGAAAAGAATGTGACCGGAACATAACCTCAAAATTGAACCGTTAGGGATTTTTGAGAAATAAATAGAGTCACTAAATGTGTACCATTCCATGCAGGCCAACCAACGTGAAGAGGAGTACAAAAACCAGATCAAAACCCTCACCACCCGCCTAAAGGAGGTGTGAATGCGAACGAAATCGGTTCCTACGCGAGTGTTTTGTACGCTTGCCTAACTGCATTCTATCGCACACACCCTTTAGTGTAGTGTCTGGGCCTTGATTATCATGAGCCATCAAAATAATATTTGTCATATGACAAGGTTTTTAAGCGGTAATTTAATTCTACATTTGCCAAAAAACTATCATAATAAACTGGGCTCAGAACGTAGTGCGTCTGTTATCGTTTTCTAAACATTTACTCTTTTTACTGTTTTAGTTGTTGTGTATGTCACTTTAACAGATTACCGTTGTAACATAGCTTTTAGTGTTCTTTTTACTTTACAACTTCTCAAACGGTGTCTATCAGTGCTGCCACTACACGGAACTTGTAAATTTCCCAAAGCGGTCGCCACTGTGAGACTGCATGGTATTTTCGTTTCCGCTGTTTTGTGTTATTTCGTTAACAAATAATTATCACAGGCGACGCAAAGAGAAGAAACATACGAAGGTCAAGTCAAACTACTCGACGCACAGCTGAAAGAGGTAAAAGCGAGGTGCTAGGAGGCAAGATATGTGTAGCTAGACCTGGTTACGGTTGTAGTCTTCCATCACGCTCATCGCCATTCTGGGTTTGAGGAACTAGTCCCTCGAGCTTATGCAGAAATATATCATACGTTGTACGCTTTATTTGTATGTAGTAAAGGTTAGAGAAGGGCTATGTTCGTTGGACGTATAGATAGCTGGCTGTCAGCGGTTGGTGCTTCATCTATGTATTCTTCGTATGTAAGGTCTATCTTTATTCCCCCTCCCTGTGTATTATTATGTCTTATTTCTTTATTTATCACGTGCGCTCGTTTTATGTTGTGTTTGTACGCTTCCTTGTGTTTATTTCATATTATCCTTATTTATCCATTGTCCTGTGGGTTATTTTCAGTAGAGTGAATAACCATAATCCTTCCTGGAATAAGTAATATCATGTTTAATGTATGTAACTCACATGTCTATTTTTAATTGTATGTTCACAAGTGACTTCTATTAGTCATTGTGACTAACACAGATTACTTGAAAATGTTATTAAAAATCATTGGTTCGGTAAAAATATATATGTAGATGTAAATGGAAAAAGCGAGCGTACAGTCACAATAATAAAAAGGTAGCATGCCGGTGGCTTGACAGTGTTGTAAGTAAAAAGTCTGTGTGGCTAGGCGATGGCGTCGCGTGAACACGTCGAGGATAAGATCCACAGCCTCTCGCAGAAACTGACGCAAGTAAGTTATCATCCACGGCGGGGGCTTTGGTCACGGCTCTGAAAATATCAACGATCCTGATTTTAATAACGTCATTACTTGTACGTAAAAAAATATCTTCTTACCGTCAAAGGTTTCGCTAAATTATTCCGAGCTATGAGTTTGATAGTGATTACATATTGTATTGTATTTACATAGTGATTACATATTAAGGAAATAATTGCATATGAAATATAAATCACAACGCAATACAACATAGCGAACACAATTTGTATGTACATATTCAGACAAATCTTGAAAATAGTTTTTAAATTTTGTATAGTCGTGACCAAAGCCTCTGCGAGAAGTCTATACACATATGTAGGTACATTGTATGATCATGTTCATATTCTATTATAATTGTTGGGGGTTAATGGTATATATATATGATTATTATGATAGTTGTAGCCTCAGCACAGCACATAGCGGCTTACGGTGAAGGTAAATTGCATGGGTTTGAAACGGTGTTGCTTACTTTGTAAAAATTATGTCTATTTAACAATATATTGATGTTGAACACCCTAATATTATTCGTCAAGTAAAATAATTTCTTCTTTTTAAAATAATTTGTTGAGTTTTATAAAATTCCACTAATGAAGTAATAAATATTGCATGAATTACATTTTGCATTAAAACAGTCTATTTTCTGACAACGGTAATAGTTTAGTAACTTTGGAATAGTTTCCGTTTGTCTGTTTTTAAATTAGATTTTTTTGATTGATAGAACAGAAAATAGGCTGTTTTATAGGATTCCAAATTAAAATTTCTATTTAAAAATTTCCAGGCTGAAGCGCGCGCCGAATTTGCTGAGCGCTCTGTCCAGAAACTTCAAAAGGAGGTCGACAGGCTTGAAGGTAAATTTTATTCTGTCACTATTTTAATTTATGATGTAATTGAAATATTCAAATTCAATCTTGATGAAGTAATAAATTCATTTGTAATTGCTCCATGCTAATTTGTGGGAAAAAAACACTACATAAAAAGAAGTATTAAAGCATCGTAATGTTCATAGGGTATCAATCCCAAAACTTTACTTCATCAAAATTCTAAGCTAGGAAGATTATGAAGATGAATTGAAAGGTCATTTTATATTATTAGAAACGCAGCGAGAGAATACACAATATTAATATTACATATTATTATATTTATTAATGTAATTTTTGATGAAGGTTTCGCAGACATTTACAAGTTTATATTCCACACCAGCAGTTGGTTAAGTGATATTTTTGATTACCTCTGAAGTCAAGTTATGTTTGAAAAATAACCGAAGCTTTGAACACGCACTTTACCATCAGCCATCGTTTGAGCTGTTTTGAGTTTCAAAGCTGTATTATAGATGTGGAAGCTTTTTTAATATTATTGCGCTATAATTCTAGCTTAGTTTTCTTTTCATCGTAACAGTCTTATTTTTTTTTTCTTTAAGTTTGTAGTCTTTTTCAAAGTTGTAATTGCCAGTTGCACAAAGAAATGAAATTTTTTTCATCTTAAATTGGCATTTGCAAACTTTGTCACCTATGTTTAAATCGTTTTGTTAGCATGTATTTTATATGTGTCCTACTAGTTTGCTCGACACTTTGATGTTATTTGATATTTTTATTTTGCATGGTTTTAGATAAATGTTGTTTTACCTCTTTGCCTGACCCTTTTTGATATGAACATTCTCGAAAACCAGTTCTATAAGAATACTTTAAAAAGGATTATATTGTCACCAATTTTGGCCGTCGAATATATTTTACGGTTCGAGAATGTTCACATCATTATGTGTTGTGCGTGTGACTGACCGTGGCCACGTCCCATCTTGCAGACGATCTGGTGGCTGAGCGCGAAAAGAGCAAACTCCTGCAGGAGGAGATGGAGGCCACGCTCCACGACATCCAGAACATGTGAACGCACCTCGCGTACCGCCCGCCACATTCGATATCGACTAACGTCGAATTTCACATCACTAAACTTTTGAAATCTTACCGCGACCATCTCGTCTTGGTACTTTTTCGGCCGCGAATATTCCAGACTTACTTATTTATTAATGACATATTTCTTTATTACTGTTGTTCTTGACTTCAAATTCCTTTTATATTTTGACAATGCGAGTGAGACGGGCGGGTGAATGTTACTAGATATAGAGTAATTGCCAGCTGCTTTTTTATTGTACCGTCAAGATCGAGTGTTTGCTACGACACCACTGCCATGTGCAATTTTTTTTTATTTCATACACAAAGTACTAATATAATTTTTCGTATGCTGTTGAGAAGTGTATTTCCTCATTTGTTGTAGTCATTATTTAACGAGCGTGTCTGTTTATGAGTCTATGTAAGATCAAAGTTTACGGCGATGTATGCAGCTAAAGTTATTGCACTTCTAATTGTAAGGATGTTGACATTCCATTATGGGGACCAAAATAATTCGGTATTAATACTTTGAAAATACAATGCACATGATTTGTTGTATAAAACGGTATTTTTTACATGTGTACAATGAATAATTACTATTTGATTCAGGCAATAAGTGCATTTCTACTGGTAAACGAAATAAGTGCACCGTTTGCGTTTTTTATGAATTCTTTATTTACTTAATAGTAGAGAAGAGATTAGATATTTTTTATTTAATGAGTGATGGTAACACGTAAAATATTGATATTTATAGGAATATGCTCGATATGAAGTATTGATATTCTATATTGTTTCAAGTGTCTTTTCTTGTGTCATAATTACAGTTTGTTGTTATTTATTTAAATTAATCGATTAATAAATGATGACCGTTACAATATCGTTACGTAATTTGATGAAAATCCGTATACTGTACTGACCGTGTTAGCCAGCGCCATGGGCCGTAGGCCGTGGTGTCGAGCGCTGCGTGGCTCACGACCACACGCGCACACTATAGTATCGATTAGCGTTCGATCGATCGAGGGAAATCCGTCTTTTAAAATGTTATCGAGTAATGAATTGATAGATAAGTTCGTGAGAAATAAATTAATGATTTTAAGAGTATTCTAACACAAGTGTTTATAAATATATTATATTATTATTTTTAGTTTGTTGTATTTTTTTACTAATCCGTGTGATCCTTCTCATTCTACCCACTCACCGTAACATCATCGATTCCATCAGCTATAATACAAATTCATCGAGAATGTGATCCGGCACGATCGAGCTGTTTCAGCACATACAATCATCATACTCGGTGTTAGAATATTTCAGTTCATTCATTTTCATCGAAAGTCCGACATTGAGAGTGTATATGAGGGACTGGCACGGTCATTTGCATATTGGCGCATCACTTGTAAATATCATCGTCGGGGACGCGGAAAGGGGAGACCGATGTTAACGCATGCATTCCGGCACAGGACCGAGAATCGAAGAGAACCCTCCGATCCCAATAGTCAATAGCCACGCATGGAGGTGTTACCGCATGAACCCGAGAGCCGTCCATCGCCGTCGAAGTGATCATAAAGAACATAGAATCGGCTCATTAGTGAACAAGAGAAGCATGAAGGTGCTAACGCATGACCGTCGGGTCGTTACCGACGTAGTCACCCCACCCCATCGTACTGGAACAATCAGGAATCCCATCGTTCTCGCAAATCGAGCGTTGAGCTCACACTAGTCGCCTGCTACAGATGACCTGATCGGCGAGATCGAGAAGTACAACGATATCGGAGATGACATCGATGACTCCTTTGTGGAGCTCATTCCGGGCGTCGACCCCAACCGAAGGCAGATCGAGGCCATCCGCGAGGCACGACGCAAGGAGCAGGAGAAGAAAGAGGCCGCGGCCGCTGCAGCAGCAGCAGCGGAGGCAGCTAAGGCTGCGGCGGAAGCCGCGGCCGCTGCCGAGGCTGCCAAGGCCGCGGAGGCAGAGGCTGCGGCAGCAGCACCTCCTCCACCCCCCGCCGAGGCGGCACCTCCAGCGACCGGTGCCGCAGAGGGAGCTCCGGCAGCCTCGCCAGCGGATGGTGCTGCACCTCCCGCCGAGGGAGCCCCAGCCGCTCCGCCGGCCGAAGGAGCTCCAGCAGTACCGCCAGCGGAAGGCGCCCCGGCCCCACCTGCAGAGGGTGCACCGGCAGCACCCCCAGCGGAAGGTGCCCCGGCAGCTCCACCGGCCGAAGGTGCCCCGGCTGCTCCACCGGCCGAAGGTGCCCCGGCTGCTCCCCCGGCCGAAGGTACCCCGGCTGCTCCCCCGGCTGAAGGTGCGCCGGCCGCCCCACCGGCTGAAGGTGCTCCGGCGGCTGCACCTGCGGAGGGTGCCCCGGCTGCTCCACCAGCTGAGGCCGTGCCAGCCGCTCCCGCTGCCCCGCCAGCCGCTCCCGCTGCCCCGCCAGCCGAAGGCGCTCCGCCCGCACCAGCCGGACCGCCTGCCGAAGGGACCCCGGCCGCTCCTCCGGCTGAAGCTCCAGCCGCCGCTCCCCCTGCGGATGCCGCACCCGCGCCCGCCCCTGCACCCGAGGCAGCTCCCGCTCCCGCTCCCGCACCCGAGGCAGCTCCCGCTCCCGCTCCAGAGGCGGCTCCAGCCCCGGCGCCGGCGGAAGCCGCTCCTCCATCATAAATATTACTACTTTATCTTTTTCTATTTGTACACATATTTACTCGCAAATAACGGTCAAATAACCTATCTCCCAAAGTGCTCGGGCAAAAAGTTGTGTTTATTTTTTATATTGTAAATAAATGGATATCGGAAACGTAGCTGATGGAATAGTAAATCGGTCCCCTTAGAGAGTAGAGAAAAAGCGCAGCGGTAATAAACGCATGAGTGACGCGTGACTAACGTGGTTCGTGGGAGAGAGATAGCGAGCGAGTTGTGAGAGGGTCGGTGGTGTCCGCAGACGACCTGATCGCCGGCAAGGAGATGTTCCACGAGATAGGGTCGGAGCTGGACGGCGCGTTCGACGACATGGGACTCCCGGCCGCCGCGCCGCCCGCGCTGCGCGCCTGCCCTCGCTGCACGTGCTGCCACTGACGTCATCTACATGCTTTTTAATACGCATTTAAACGATCTGTAACTTTTTGTAATTTTTCGACCGCTTCTATTAAAACGTCCAAGACACATGCTTTTCTAAATTGCATGAAACGGAGTGTCTCATCGATTCGTAACGTAAGCCTCGCTTGGCGTCAACCACGCATGGCTTCGGAATAACAGGAGCGCCACATGTAAGCATAATTTTAATTTTTCTGCTCTCGGTGAGTCGCCGATCTAATTTGCTTTAAAACTTGACTTTGAAAGGTTCATTAGTAGATGAAATAGGTACATATGTACGTCGCTCTTATCACCACACATGCGACTAAGTTCCAGAAATTAATACATCAATATTGTTAAAACTTATAACTCTCCTAGTCTAGTAAAGAAATAAATTTAAGAAAACAGGTAATTAAATTCATTTGAATTACACTGAAGGCATATATCTTGTTACAATGGGAATGTTGACATGTAATATTATGTTCAGACGAGCTTGTGGCTGAGAAAGAGAAATACAAGGACATCGGTGATGACCTCGACACCGCGTTCGTGGAACTCATCCTTAAGGAATAAGGTCAACGAGCCAGCCTGGCCCACGGCGGGCCATTCCAGCACTATGCGACACTGGCACTACCACCAGCCCGCGATTCATAAGATCTGCACATTAGCTTACTTTATATTTTATACTCGTTTAAAGTATTACAATCCATACCATAGTTCTATGGCGGTATTTATTTTCGATTAATTTAATAATAAATAATTTATTATTCAGTATTTTTTTGTTTTATTTCTCAACAGAATCCATATACATTAATGGAAATCAAGTGATCCTAACATCTTTGAGACATTTAAAATTTCCTAAATAGGACATTTAATAGTAACCTAATAGGACAACAAGAAATAATTTTTAATTATTCAAACTCATGCAAACTACCTACCTACAAAAATCTTATACGACCTTTTCCAATTATTAAAAGGCGAAATAGCTGAAGGATATCTATTCCTGTCCAAATTTCAAGTGATCACTTGGTGTCCACTTGTAAAGTACAACTAGCATAGTTTATATAAGTTGTAAATGTAGATAGCAGATAGATATAATAGTATTATTGTAGTTATTTTGTGGTAGTTACTTTATAATTCTCTTTTCATTTTTGGTTATTAATTTGAAAACGTATGCAGGGATTTTGTATCGTTAAGTGCGCTATTAATTCCTGAGACTAAATGGTTTTCAATTCAGTAGTGTAGTTTGTGGTTTACCCGGGATAAGATTTGCATTTATTGTACTGAAAGCTGTTTAGTCATAGTTGTTTAATTTGGAAATAAAAATTAAATAGGTCTTGCTGAAGTCAAATGGGCAGTGTTGAGCACTTGTCATGCGGTGACACGTTTGTCTGCGCAGGGCATACACAATTTTTTTTTCAGTTTTACAGTATAGGCACTCAATATATACATACATATATATATATACACACATGTGCACGATAGATGTAGACATATATTTATAGTTGCAAATGTAGAAACTTTACATATGATTTTTTTGCTATTTTCCAAGCATAAAGACTAACGAGATATACAATGGCTAATAATTATAATATACATAATTTATTTCTTCTTTTTATTGTCATCATTTTTTTAAATTTAATGTTAATAGCAACTAACAAAAACGTCACCTCAAGAACATTTAATTCGAGACTTATTATTTATTTATGACCAACTTAGAATGAGAAAGAAACTTTATAATAAACAATAATATGTTTACATAGGTAACAAAATATTCTTATTATATGTATTTGAACGATTTACTTATTATATTAAGTAATAACAGCAAATAATTGCTGTTGTTTCTTGATTCAGCAGTAATAGACATAGGCTTTAATAATTGTGAAGTATTTACCCAATTTCCAACCCAACACCAATGTATGTTATTCATTATTATACCTACCTACCTATGAGGTCATTTAACTATTTCGTACGTAATTAAACTTGAATAACCGCCCTTCCAATGAATGGAATATGGTTTTGAAATTTAAAGTTGGTATGTAAAAAAAAACCGGATGCTTCACGTCCAATATATTATCGTTGGTCAATATGACAATAATATTGTAGATAGCTAGGTAGGTTCTTAACCTAGTACTTCTTATTCAGGTTACTATTAAAATGTTAACATACCGGATAATTAACATAACTAACATGTTAACAGATGTCACTTAAAGTAGGTTGGCGGTAAAGCAGATATTCCCGTGCGTTAAATATTCATTTGCATTAAAAGTAAAAAAAATCTAAAGCAAATCTGCTTAGGCCGTTTTTTAAAATAAGTATTTCTTTTTTTTTCTTTATTCTTTTCGTCGGCTAAAATTATTCTTCATC
Organism: Asbolis capucinus; assembly: GCA_018249125.1. Lineage (NCBI taxonomy): Eukaryota > Metazoa > Arthropoda > Insecta > Lepidoptera > Hesperiidae > Asbolis > Asbolis capucinus. Next base: position 38,698 of record DWJZ01000026.1, read on the forward strand.
TGCCCCATTCATAGTTGTTAATGGTTACCGTTGATAACCCGACGTTTTCAATAAGAGAATGGGTCACAAAAATTTCAAGTGCATTTTCGCGCTTCGGAATTTAAGTTAAGCCGTCTGTCCGGCCAGCATAAAACGGGTTGGCCACTAAGCCTTCCACCAATCCCCATCGGACCAGCGTGCAGTATGCCCTTGTCCTCGGTATGAGGAGAGAATCGTGATCATCAACCCTGTTGGTACGTTACCACCAAGAAGCCACGTAACTATTAGCGTGAGTGTGGCTGTATGTAACGGCATAACTATACCATCTGAGGCCTATGGCAAACTCATTAGATGGGGCCCCAAATAAAATAGTCATATTGTAATTTAAATTTGATGGTCTCCCAACCCCCATATTATGTCCGTTTTAGTTAGATATATAATCTGTAATTTAAAATTAAATAATAGATTAATTTTAACAACTATTTATTTGTTTCTGTATGGTCTCAGGTACTTTTAACTCATGGTAATTTTAATTGTACTAGGTTAGTGTCCTTTACCATCGAGGACTTCATCACCACTTACCATCAGGTGGTATGGTAGTCAAGCGCTAGCTTATTTAAGATAAAAAAAATTTTTGAAGTACTTATATAAAATTTATATTATTGTCAAAAATGTTAGTTCACTTCTGAACTCGCAGCCTCTCGGGCCGGGAGTGCCATGTCGGGGGCCCTGTCATTTTTTACCCCCCATGCCACTCCAGTTACGCCACTGGCATTATATGTTCTAACTAACATACTAACCTTACTAATATTGACTACAGACGAGGTGGTGGAAGAACGCAGTAAGTACAAGGCGATCGCAGAAGAAGTGGATCAGACTTTCGCAGACCTATCCGGATATTAATACAACGCCATTTTGGAAGAGCTGATTTTTTAAATATTAACAGATGTGTTTTCATAAAAACGAGGACTGTATTAATACATTTTTTAATTTTTTTTTAATTATGGTACTCTCTGAAATAGCAGAGTAACTATGCGCGAGTATTATATATAAAAAAAACCATTTTTGATATATATAGAGACGTATCCGGATTTCTTCCTTAATACGCCCATGAAAGTTACAATAAATAAGATTGAAAATCACATCTGTGTCGCTTATAGGTAAAGGTAAAAGAATTGATAGCTTTCAATTGCACAGAGCACTTACAGAATGCTGTAGAAACGACTACAACACTACTATTGACATCAGCATGGTGCTTGTTCCATGCATTTGAAAACGACTCGCAGAGTCCTTAAAAATGTAATAGTTCGGTAAAGTAGGTAACTTGCAAGAACATCTACGCTGTACATATTAAAATGTATTTTGGAAAAAAACAATACAAAATTATAATTATTTGTTAGTAAGTATGAATGAAATATTTAAAAATGAAATTCATATGAGAACTAAGATATTTATAAAAATTGGCGTAGATTATAAAAATGACAATGCAAATATAAAAAAGCTAAAAGTAGCTTAAGTTCTAATAACACGTAAATTAAAAAGACGGTTTCTGAAAGTTGGAGCCGATTCTTGGATCCAGTGTCAATGCTATTTCGTCTTATCAGTGAGTTAATACTGGACGTATCTTCTAATGGCTGAAATGCTGCGTATTCCGACATTTTGGCGCCATTTTACATGTCAAAACCGTCAATAAAGACTTATCGTCTATTTTTCTCGATTAAATTTACGTTTTTATTGTTATTTTTAAGCATTTCGCATTTTGTGATATTGAGATGTGGTTAACAAAATATGAGTGTTTTAAAATGTGACATTGTAATCAATTGGTGTGCTTACAAGTGTGGTCAAGATGAGAAAAATGGACGTACGCACGTACGTACGTGTTAGACGAAATGAAGAAGAAATTGGAAATAAATAAGGTATATAATGCATTATTGCCGAACAAGTGTGCTTAGACAAAAATTTAATGAAATAATGATCATCCCTTAACTAATGGTCATTTAAAATTTCGTATGAAATCATTATATCTTCTGTATTATGTATTTAATCTTCTGTGATATAATGCGGCATTTAATAACGAGGTCTATAATAATTGTTACTTAATGTCATAATTTAATAACAATTCAATTTTGTCAAAATCTGATTAGTACTTGTATCAATGAATTTGATAAAATCTTAAGGATGCATTAAAAGATGCGACACGTGCATTCGCAATTGAGTCGCATATTGCTGCGACAATACGCATATGTGAATGAAGCTATGCATTTCATATTCATTGCAGTCGTAGGACTTTTTTACTCTCGCATGTACCTATGACATTTTACACAGTAACTTTTCTAACCTATATATATTATAATCAATTCACTGACAGATATGTGGTATTATAAGTAAATACTTCTGTGCATTCCTCGATATTTTATAATGCAGATGAAATTGGGTAGATGTACTGATGTTAATTAGAAAACAAAACTTTTTGACGTTTTATAATAATCATACTTAATATTAAAAACATGTGAAAAAGTAAAACAGTCATATCGGGTCACATCAAACAAGTTAAGAAAATTAAGCATTCCATATCTTAAGTCCAAATTAAAAACAGCTACTTGTATAATTTTCATTTATCTTCTTTAAATAATCTTAAATCCAGTTGCATGTCGTATAAACAACGACTAATATTTGGAAATGCAAAAGTATTCTTCTAAATGTCGGCCATTTTTATTATTACGTACATTTTATATTTTGATGGTACCAGAAATGACTGCATATTTTTTTATCTGTTAAAATTCTAAATATAAATTGTTACAAAATTACACTGCCGATACTTATGTAATATTTTTTTTTAATATGATCTAAATTATTTGATATTTCTTTGGTAATTCAATTTGAAAATTATCTATAGCGAGTAATAAAACTAATTCTTATGAGAAAAACGAGTTAGTGTATTTATCTTTATTACAATTATTGCACCTTGTGTTTACTTTTCACATATTGAAAGCGCATACTATAAATGTATAAAAACCCAGGTAGATATACATATGTTAGTAGGTATAAATTATATTCTAAACCAAACAGTCGAATTGAGAATCTCCTTTTTAGAATCTTCTTTGTCTTGATGTTGTTACACATGAAGTATTATAATATTTGTTAAAACAGTGTACAATTACTTAAAAATCTTATAAAATTTAGGTTGATATTTCTGCACTGCAATCAACGAATAATATTTTTATTGGAACTATGTACCCACTTTTCGACTATAAGTATTCACCGAGTGTATAGAACACGATCGACTGCTGTAAACTTCTGCTTTGTATGAATTTCTCAACTATGCTTTTATTGCGAAATAAACTTGTGCATTTTTCCCGCGTTATTTAATTTCGGAATGCAAAAATGTTTAACGATGTCTTGAAGAGGGCCTTAAGTTAGCAATGCCTAATCTGCCTAGTCTGGTGTTGCTAATGTCCTTTAGCATGTGGCTCATATGCCAACTTAGGCACGTTGGCACCTGGGCCAGGGAACCACAGTTTAGTGTATAAGATAGAAGTTTATCCGAAGCAGTGGAATCGCAGCGGTCGGTCGCAGTTTCCCTCTTTGACTATAATTGAATTCAGTGCCGGATTAAAAATGCTTTATGCCCTTAGCAATCCTCCTTACGTAATATACTTAGTTTTTATTTAAAAATTGAAGCGGGTTTATGTCCAGTGGCGTAACTGTAATATCTGCGTCCCGTGGAAGCTTTATTGGATGGGGCCTCAAAAAAATCGTCCTATTATAATTTGATTTTTTCCTAAATTTTATTAAAAGTGTTCGGTCAAATCTGAGCTCGTAATCTCTCGGACCTGGGTCCCTATCAGGCTGGAAGCTCATGGTATTTTGCAAGTCTTGTCATCGTATAGTTTCGCCATTGTTTATGATCCTGGCTTAAGTCAATTTTAAACCCACGAATTTTTCACATCCGTACTTTTATATGATTTTAAACTCATCTCATCGTGGACTGTGTACATTATGCTATGTTCTTGTTGTTGTTATCGGCTTTATAAACATATATCGTGAGTACCCGTAACTTACCATAATCCATACTTTTAATTTCCAAGCTACCTTTAGTACTGTTTTTACAAATTAAGCAAATAGGCTTAATTTGGTTTTGGTTTAATCCGGCACAGATAATATTCACATTCCACATGTTATCTAAAGAATTAAGTACTAACAGTGAAGGTTAAAGGTGAAAGAAGTTTAAAGGTTAAGTTAGTGCAGTTTTTATACATTTAATAAGCTTTTCTGTATTCTAGATCATACTCTTTTATATTGTAAAGCCAGATGGCTAAGCTGTAGCTTTTCTTATTTAATTATAAAGTGTGTTGAAGCTTTGGAGGTCCCTTCCACTCTGAAAATATACGTTTATATAAATTTTTACTCTTTCATTTTCCCTTTGTTTTACTTCTGATAAGTTGACAACAAGCCCATTTGACGTAAAGTTACATAATATAAGTCAATAAATAAATGAAAAACGTTGGTACCTACCCGTTTTTAAGAATGACGCAGACGATTGAGTATGAAATTTTACACAATTAAAGTATATATGGAGGAGGAGTGCAGAAATTAGATACCTAAATCAATAATGTATTAGTAAAACATTAATCACACAACCATATATTTGACACTCACTGACGTAAGTACTGTCAGCGGCAAATTAGTTCGTGTACCTACTCGTACGGTTGAATTTCACCCGCAGACCAGTTTCTAGGAGCAAACTAATAAGCCACAAGAGATATCAGCACTACTATAGCATCGGGGATACATTGGCAATGAAAAGGAAATCGGAGAACCAGAATTACACAAAATATAGAGATAGAGTAGAGTAGCCTAGTCGTTGTTCTATCAGGAAAAATAGAGAAAACAGGAGTTTGCGAGTACTCTATGTATGTATATACTTAACATGTAAAAGCGGCAACTATGTTTATGAGGTGAGTGGCGCAGCGTGGCATGGGATAGTTTTCGACCATCCGAAAACCATTTCTTTCTTTCCAGTCTTCGCGAACTTCTATATATCTCGTGTAGTCGTTTGAATACTGGTCTCTCCAAGAGGTTAACTAAATTAGTGCGCCTAACATCTTAGACATCAACGCCACTTACCATCAGGTGGGATTTGTGTCAAGCATTAACTTATTCTAGGTAAAAAAAAACGACGTTGAACCTCAATCATCCTGCGGCGCGAACCTTTAATGTTCAAAATTTGTGTATCAGAAATTGATTATATGTTAATGTGCTACGGTGCAGGAAAATCGTGAGGAAACCTGAAACCGTAAGTTCTCCATAAAGTTCTCAAATGTGCGTGAAGTCCAACTCTTGGCTGGCGTGGTGATCCATAGGCCCATTACCTTGTACCCTTCACCTTGTGAGTGGAGACACGAGCCAATAGTGAGACAGCTACGGGTAGAAATTACGAGGTGATACGTGAACCCACTACATCTCTAAGAGTTGAAAATCCCTAATACAACTAAGTATCTATTAATACTATCTTAATAAGGCCTAAAACGCATCAGTGCCTCGATAGTGAAAGACAAGACGTTGCTGCGAATTAAAATCATTGTTTTATTTGATGTTAATGTTAATGTAGGTATTTTTTTAATATAGCTGACAGAAATTCATAATAAACCCGATACTTATGCATTAAAAATATGCAATGTATCAAATCGAGTTATCAAAGGTCGTATACAAATAGATTAATTATTTTTGAAATTAACATAGATTATAAACTATATTATAAATAAATTATTTATATTATAAATTAATCATTTCTATTATATATTACTTAATTATATATAATTTATATTATAAGGAGAAATAATGGATAAAATAAAAAACCAGCCAAGTGTGAGTCATGTCATGCGCAATATAGGATTCCGTAGTGACGGAATAACTCGTCGACCTGTTAAGTCTAGCCCCGAAATATCTTACCTAAAACTTCACTTATGTTACTGTGGATAATTAATTCAAAGAAGGTACCACATGACCCTAAAGAAAAATCAATTTAGGTAAGTTTGAAGAATAAACGAATCCCAATGTAAAAAAACGATTTAACATTCTAATATTAGCTAAAGACCTATACAACAATATCCGCCAGTCACCAGTGACCCGTGTTCAATATTGGGCCATAACTTGTAGAACAAACGTTCGTAGGCTTCGTAGCACCATACCATGTGGAAGTAGAAAACAACGCGACGTTCCCACGAGCTAAATGCAGTAGGTACAGATAGAGAGGTATCTATAGCGTATGTTTGGGTCTTTATTTAGTTCATCGTTGAGAGATTAGCGACCAATGTTATCAGGCAGATGATCTTGAGGCTAATTAGGTACAGCGTAAACAGTATCAAAACAAGCGAATAAGATACTTAGTATGTGTGTTTAATTCAATTAAATACTTAAAGATATAACAATGTAGCTTGAAAATCGATACTGCCGATGTAAATCGTATGTTTCGTAAAAAAATATTGAAGGAAAAAATTATGCGTCGATCGGCTATACCCGTGGCTCAACGACTTTTAGAAGATTTCATACAGTATTCGGATATATTGTATTAGTTTAGGCGCTGTTTTTTTTTATAAATTCAAAAATATTTTTAGGTTTGATGAAATTTTCCATTTCGCGCGTAACGGCAGCTGTTTTTGTATCGCCTCAATCAAACATTGATGTTTTGTAACGCGTAAATAGTGGTTAAGAGCATTATTCTACCAAAATGTTATTGCTTCATCTTATCCAGGAAACTGTCTCAAGATATCAGGATGTTGCCAAGTCTTGGAGACTTGCAATAAATGACTAAAGAACGAAAGGCATCTAATGGCATGCTAGCTAGGTGCGCTGACACCAAAACACCTTTTCATCCTCATATAATTTTCATAGCGACCTCATCTCGAAGAATGATCATCACGAAAGGGAAGCGGACATGTACTCCACAGCGTGTGGGAGTGCGACGGCAGTCGGGGCGTCTGTCGTTGCGATGGCGGATCGGAATCCTGGATTTTTGGCACCGAAAATAGTCTGACGGGAGGAGCGCGGCGAGAGCGCAGGGTGCCCGCGCAGTGCGTGTCGCTCCGCCGTGTGAACAGCTCGTTCGTGAGGTGAGTGCTGCCGGCACCCAGTGGCCTGGATACCCCTGGACCCCACGGAGCACCACCTTCTCAGGATCGCGGGTGACAGTGACTAAGTGATCAGTGGTGTATCCAGGCTGCTGGACTGTCGGTGTTTTATTAACGAGATATGTGACTAGGACCGAGGAGCGGTGGATGCGCGTGCGTTCCTCGACGATGTGACTCGGGTTTCAGTGCGCGCGCGACCTCGCTGAAAATAGTGCTAGCGCGCATAGCTCTCGGCCTATTTGCGGCGTCTTACACCAACAGTATTTATTTAGCGATATGAGGAAACACGTCTCAATTTTTATTTAGACTCGAACCTGTCCCATTTATGGTCGAATGGGGACGACAACGAGAATTCGGTTAACAGGTGTCTTATTACACTGGATATAGTTTGATTTATATGTTAGAGTTCATATATAATTCAAGTAATGCTACACTGCAACACGGTGTTACATACATAATTACGATCTTAATTTTGTGAAAATGTATACATTAGTGTATAAAATATTCCTACGTATCTTCCTTTTTAAACAATGAGACCGACTTAATAATAACATAATAATATATAAAAAAGGATATAATAAAATCATGATTAATACTATAAGTGCACAATATTCTATTAATTATTCGTAATGTACTAATTATAAGTAATTTATTTTGCTAGATTTTGAACATTTTTTATTTAAATTTCAACATCTATTAAAATTCTTTATAATAATTTTATTCTAATATTTAATCAAAACAGAATTGTCAATTCACTTTTAGCGGTAAATCTCCATCTTTTTATTGTAAAAACTTAATATACCTATTATAGTGACATAATATACCTAGTATAGTGACATAATATAACTATTATAGTGACTTAATGTACTTCTTATAGACTTAAATTACCTATTATATAGACTTAATACTTGTATAACACGTGTAGTATTATAGAGAATTAATATTAGCAACGTGGAATGTATGGAGGCGTGCGTAAATTTAAATCAATTAGCTATTAATTAATGGCGTCAATGACAGGACACAGTCGGTGGCAATATTGGCAGGAGATCAAAGAAGTTAGCAGAATACTTTATTAGGAGTTCACTTCACGACATGCATAAACTAAAGTGTATCATGCAATCAAATTAAAGTTGTTAATGGTTACTTAAATCGGTCATTAGTACTGAGATTGAGATTGACAAGTCTAAGGAAGTCATATTATTACAATAAAAACACGGGTTTCGTTAATAAATTCCCTTGGTAGCCATATCTAATCTGTGCAACTAGGTAAAATTCAGGCGTAAAAAATATCGTGAGTTCCTGTAACATAGTACCTGTAATACACTCGATGACTCGAGTTTAATATCATAAATCCATACCTGATATTTTTATTCCATAGATTGATTGTACTATTTAAAGTTTACTAAATTAATAATAAGATTATTATTTCGGTAATTTTTTAATCCTCAACCAATTCGCAATGGAGCTGCGTGGAATATGCTCTAGACCTCCTCAGAATAAGGAGAGACCCGTGCTCAGTAGTGGGTCAACGGGTTGATGATAATACTTTAATTGGACTTAAAACAAATTAGTATTAATCATGTTAATAATACTTAGAGAGTCCACTACTCTTTGACCTAAAGGTTTCATATGATTTGAGGCTTGGGTATATTGAAAATCGGGTTACTGAGTTACGGGCTATTTGTTCTTAGTTTATAGTACTTTGAGTAAATATTTTCGTTATTTTATTTTACATAACTTATATGTACTTATTGATAAAGCAGCTTACATTTACAACAGTTATATTGTAGGGTTCTGTATTTAAGGGATGACGCCTTATAGCTGTCTGTTCGTTCGTCTGTCACGTGTCCATATCCTAAACCGAAACGACACGTTTTTTTGTCTTATTCTTTTATCTATAAATACTTAATGCGTTTGTTGTCACTGGTAATTTTTATTAGTTAACTTCTTGGTACAAATGATATATATCAAGTACCTACTAGCGTAACAGACTATGCAAGTAATACATTTACTAGTTTCCGCCCGCAGCTTTGCCCGCGTACGTTGATCAAAAGTAGCCTATGGTTATTCCACACTATTCTATCTCTGTGCCAAGTTTTTATTCAGATCCGTTTATTAGTTTTTGCGTGAAGTGGTAACAAACATCTGTCCATTCTCACAAACTTTCCCATTTATAATATTACATAAATAATTCAACAAGAGGTACGGAGTTAATATATAAAATATAACAGTTTAAATAAAAATATTATGTAAATTTCTCAAATTTCTCAACCAGTTGTCGGTAGGTCGTTAGAATATGCGTTTATTTCTGCTAATAACATCAGTAACAGTTGTCAAGTCGCCAGAAATAGTTCTACGTCATCACTCTGCCGTTATTTTCGCATGGCTTCAGGCAAACCCGTCGGTTTTCGTTTTTAGTACGACGATTTACGATCGACAAAACAGTTTCATGTATTTTAATATAACACACACTTTTCTAAAAGCAACATAAGGAACATCAAATAATATAAACAGCAACATGAGGAATATTAAATAGTCCAAAAAACAACATGACGAATATCAAATAGTACGAAAAGCAACATGAGAAATATCAAATAATACAAAAAGCAACATAAACAATATCGAATAATCTAAATATTATATGATTATGGTATACGTTTATGTGTCACTTATGCCAGTAGTTTTAAAAAACAAAAAGCTTAATTTATGTTATAAAAACATGATACAACAGAAACACGTTTTAACTTAAACCTGTTTATTTAAAAAAAAACGGAAAATATTCAATTTATGCGTTCCTACGCCCCACTAATAATAAAAATGTAAAAGTATGTGAATGATGGTTGTTGCTTTTTCACGTAAAAACTATGAACCGATCTGGGCGAAATGTAGTACAGAGGTCAATTATAGACAGGAATAACACAATGGCTACTATTCATCCTTACGCGGGGTAAGCCGCGGGTTTTAACTAGTTTATTATATTCTAGAATTTGCACTTGCTTCCCTTCGGAAGAAGATAGGATGAAAACATCCAATAATCCAGGAGAATTATGGCTAGAAAGCCACATAAGCTACAAACTTGCACAAATTGTATCTAAATTGGTCCAGTGGTTTCAGAGTTGCCATACAAATTTTAACTTATTATCCCGCGGAAACAAATCCGTTTTCTGGGATAAAACCTATCCTATAGCCATTCTCGGGTTTTTTTAACTTCGATTATGCCAAGTTTCATTTAAATCTGTCCAGTGATTTTGCGTGACGCTCGAACACACAGACAGAGAGACAGACAATAAATCAAAAATACATTGTTTTAGTCTCTATATAGATAACAAAACCACCCTGCATCGAAATTAATATATATATATATATATATGTACTTATCTTTGTGAATACTTTACAATACTATAAAAATACTCTTTTAGTATCGTACACCAATAACATTAGGTACAATATACACCTTTTCTTATAATACAATGAAAGGGTTTAACATAACAATGAATGTTAGAACGAAATTCGTATCACAAAATCTTTAATAATGCGAAGCTTAGGGTACCTTAGGACTTCTTATAGTAGAAGGAAATAAAATATTAAGTATTTATAAAACATTAAGTAACATTAAACATTAAGTATAAATTTGTTTATTTGTACTAGCAGTTGCCTGCGACTTCGTCTGTGTTTATAGACTTATACTGTTAGACCCAGAGTTAATGTTTCCTTAAATCGCTAATTACTAGAATTGTATGCAATTTCTAATCTAAGGAATGATTTAAGTAATATTAGGGAGAGTGCGCACTCTCCCTAGCGTAGCGTAGTAGTATCTTGGACTCATTGAATTTATGTGACTAGATATGTAAATGTTGCTTCCCCTTCTTTCACCCCCTCCTTTCACCACCGTCTTCACCCCCCTTTTCAGTAGTATTAGGATTATAACCACGTTCATTTTATCACTTCTCGCTGGCAATCGAAGTAGGTTTTTTTAATAAATTATATTATTTGTATTATACGCTTACACTATATGATATAGCGCTATCTCTAACCGCACTATATAATATCTTATAAGTGTTAAGCCTTCTCAAGGAGGGGGAAGGGGGGGGAGATATCCATTGTACAAAACGCCCAATTAAAAGTAAAGTATTCCGAGGAAGCGAATACAGATTTGGAATGCAGGAAAGGTCCTTAATAGATTATACCACTCTTTCCGTTCCCATTCACCCCACTGAGAGGATTAGAGTAATTAGGGTTTATTTATTAGTAATTACGGTATAATTGCCCTTATCTTTCAGTCCGTAACGAATTACTTAAGGCCTTTACAACCAAATTACCAGCACTTTAAGACAAATGCCTTTTCTGTTATCGTTCACGCCAAACGCTGATTCAAAAATGGAATACGTTTTTTGCGGGAAAAAAGACGCCATATTTTTCTGCTGTCATTCCCATATATTTTTGAAGTAACGTTTGGTATGAACGATAAAAGAAATGATATTTGTCTCAAACTCCAGGTACGTTCAGGTTAATAGATCCAATATTTTAGACTAGGCTTCGCCTGCGACTTTGTGTGTTGCTTGTATGTTGATAAGAAGTTGCCTTTGTTATACTCCAGACCTATTTTTGCGCAAAATTTAATACAGATTCGTTCAGTAGTTTTTTACGTGAAAGGGGAAAAATACTATCATATATCTTTAATCCATTCATTCATTTAACCTCACAAACCTTCGTATTTATAACATTAGTAGGATTTGGTTGGTTATTGGTACTTAAGAAATAACATACGGGTTTTAAAAAATGTTGTAGATTCCTAAAACTTGGATTGTGTCAGATGGCATTTATTTATTTATATAACCTTTATTAGCCAAACGAGGTACAAATGGCGAGCTTAAAGCCATTAACAAGGCATTAACAAAAACACAAAAAGACATTACCGTGATAACGTAGTTGTGTGAACGTTTCTCTCAAACCGGAGGCCCTAGGTTCGAATCCTGCACGCACCTCTAATTTTCAAAGATATGCACATATCAGAACTTGGTTATCACTTGTTACGGTGAAGGAAATTATCGTGAGGAAATTGTACTCCTGACTTCTCCATAACGTTCTCAAGGGTGTGTGAGGGGCATAAACCGTACTTGTCCAGCGTGGCGGAATATTGCCTATACCCCTCACATTGTGAGAGAAAACCAGAAGTGGGACAGTTTTGGGTTGCAGTGATGAGAACATTACCCGAGAACAAGTCATATGTCAGATATGCCTGGTCCAGCAAGCCTTGGCTCCGAGGCCTCTTTATAGTTTCATTTCCAACTAGTGTACAGATACCAGGTATAACAACAAATCTATTAATTTAAATTTATAACTACAAAGTGAATCACGAATATTTAGAAATATAAATATTTCGGAGATTATTTAATAGGGTTATCGAAGATAACATATATTTTTTAAGGATTATTTTTTACAGTGAATACGTAATGGTGGATTCCCACGGAGCGATTCTGCACTCAGTCAAAGGCATCGCACTGCACCGATATGTTGCCCACAGTGCGTGTTCATCTGCCTTTATTTTCAGCCAAGCAATTATGAACTGTATAGCACCGCAATTAAATTGTAATTTTATGGACACAGCTCAACGTACGAGTCTGCAGTACCACAAACACTATTTTCGTTAGTAAAATTATGTGGATTTGTGGAATATGACCTTAACGACATACATAAATTAATTAATGTGTAGTACTTAGAAACGATTTAAATAATCACAACTCTGAGTGCGACAGTAACACCGACAACTAGGTCATGCACAAAATTAAAATGCAAATATAGGTAAAACTGGCAACTTTCTTCCCTTCTGTGTAGCTAAGGGAAGGAACTGTAGATGGGAAACTTTAAATTGAAGTATGTAAATTATTTGTTAACCAATGTAATAAAAAAAACACATAATAATTAACGCAAGTTTATTAAAGTTAGTAAAAACCTTTTTGGAATTACTGTCTTCGGAGATAGGTGCGCACAAACGCACAACAGACAAAAATTATAAAGATATTTTTATACTAAAAACCTTCAGTAATCTCTTATTATTATCTTACATGAACAGACAGCGGCCACTTACAGAATTATCATATGTATAATACAACAATGTTATACTAACATTGTCTTGAACCAAATTGTTACAGCCCTACACAACGTATTTTGGCAGTGTACCAACAGAAGCTATTATAAAATTAAATCGTTTTAGCATTCATCATGTGAACCAGCGGCGTTATGAATACACGATAAGAGCTTTCTTAGGCCGCGGCTTAATGACGTGTTTGTGAAAGCTCCAGCAATAACTGAGCTTTACAGTAATCTGTAACTAAAAACGATTTTAAAATTTTTTTTTTGGCTTTTTCAGTTTTCTTTCGGTGTGTTTATCTGGGAGTGTTTATCTACATTAATGTTATAAAGTGAAGGGCAGTTTTGTTTCTTTCTTTCTTTATAATGGACTAGCTGTGCCTGGCGCGCGTTGCTACGCATCAAATCATCAATCACGTGTCTGATAGATATAATTTTGGCATCAAAACCTTTTCCAGAGAATTCTGAACAAAGTTGCTAAAGACATCAGTGCGCTATCTCTTACCATTTCAGAATCCATAAAGGACAAACAAACTGACAAACATTGCACACATACATATATATAGGTATGTTACAGATATAGGTAGATAGTAGGTATGTTACAGATAGGTAAGACCATAAAGTAAAAAAATAAGGAGAATAGGTACGTGAATAAATGAATTTTGACTAAAGTTAAAGTATTACTTTGACACGTAAATTATATAAGACTTGTACGGATGAGAAAATCGGAGTATATGAAGGTACTTATAATGTGGGTATAACGCAATAGCATAGTCAGTTCACGAATCGCGATAAAGTGCTTATCTATAAAATTATCACTAGATTGCCCGAAAACTTACTTCGTTAGCTTATCCCAAGCCCAACGGTGAAAGTATCCGAAGCAATCACCATATTCGAATATTAAGTCGCAAAAATATGGAACTTCATCTGAAAATTGTATTGATTCTGAATTAAACAGCAAACTTCAATCGACATCAGAATCAGTAAAATACATCAATTTTACACGATTAATATCAGGTATCATTATTAATTTATAATAGGTTAAGTAGCTACAACGGAGGTGGAGTCTCTAAAGTGTTTAATCCATCCAATTAGACTTCAGAAGGCTTGACCATCCGCTATAGAAATCTATCTTTCGCTTATTTTTATTGCTAAAGCATAATAGGGATTATAGATTTTTGAATTCTTATCTATTAGCGCTCCTTTGGCTGCACCCCTTATTGGACTGAGACTGATTGGCTTCAGCCCATCGATGGCCCACTACAGAGCACGGGTCTCTCCTCATACCAAGGAAGTCTAGATCATACTCCACCTATCTACTCCAATGAGATTAGTGAGACCGATTATCTTCTCATAATTAACGCCTTGAGGATACTCCACTGCGCTGTTCTAATGCAAATGAGGAAACAAAGATTTTAAGCCTTTTAAGGGCCCCCGACAACGCTCATCAACGTCCATTTGAAGATGTTAACCGAGACTAACGGCTTCAGCCCTTCCATGCACGAAAGAGATCAAGCATGTTTTGCCACTGCGGTCCTCTGTCTACTTTAAAAACGCATAACATAGCATAGAATTGTCACAAGCTGGGCTATGAACGCTGCCTTATAAACAAGAAAAACAGAAGTAAATTTTGTTACAACACAAAACCCAGTGTGGCTGTAAATAGTTCGGGCTCAATCCGAATTTGACAGATTCTTAACATTAAGTCAGACAATTACTGCTCTATATATATTTAACTTCGGTTAAAGATCTTGAAATAATAAGTCACCATGGACAAGTTTCACATAACGCAAGAGAAGAGGAGCGGTAGCACTAACCTGCCTGCGAGGAGAGCCTACGAGATCCCAACTTCGAGTCATGTGTGGGGAACCTCAGAATGGGGACCTTTACCTACCTTACTACATAAAAAGATATATTTATTTAGTAGTAGTAGAGAACTCGATCTTTTTAAGCAATACTTACTTCTCACAGAAGAGGAATTTAGAAAACAATAATCTCTGCACTCCTGCTTACTTTCGAATCTATTACCATTCCCTTGGCAGCCGCCCCAATAAAATCGATAGCATCGGCGTTGCTTGGGATCAAAATACCACTGAATAATATCCGCTCTGCACGGACCTGTATCCGGACGCAGGAAGCAACTCTTATGTCGAGCTAAAATTACATTTTAGTATTATATAGTTCTTTATTTTCATAATTTAAACAAGTAATAAAAGTAGACAGGTATCTACCGGATACTACCTAGCTTACAGGCGTATCTAGAATAAAAGATATATATTTTGTATGACATGCTGTGATTACCTATAAATATAAGAGCAGTTATTCATGCTACATTTGATTGTGTACTTAGATTAAGCCATATTCTGTTTCTTATGTTGGTGATCCTTAAATAAATACAACACATAGCCTAAAGGAGTCTACTGAAGTGGGGAATTTCTGTAAGTATTTTTTCTTTACAGAACTTAATAAATGTATTCTAATTCTGACTTTCTATGACTAAAACATTTATAGGCTTAATGGATGCATCAGTGAAAAGAGTACTCAAAAATATGTACCTTTAAGCATGTTGTCAACATGTGCACAAATTTTGTGAGTAACAGGGTTTCCCGTTGTGCTTTTCCTATAAGGTCCATAAATTTTTTTTGAAGTTTTCCATTTGTATACACTATTTGTTATACCTATAGATATTATCCAAATAAATAACGTCAATAAATAAGTAAACCGAATTGTTGAAGTGCTGAATACAAGTTTAGTAAACATTTTTTATTACTGCTTTGTAAATTTACTTTCAAAACATTTGTTTATATTGTAGCAATAAAACGAAATTGTTTTCACAATTGGTTTAGTGTTACATAAATGTTTGATAACATTCAGTTTCTTTTATTATACATATAAATTTTACATACCATAGTTTCTTTTGTGAGAGGCAACGAGACAAAGGCCCTCAAAGGGAAAGTGCCTCAAAAAGAATTCTTAAAAAACTAAAAGTTAACTTAGATACCAAATAAAATTGTAGAATTAAAAAAAAAGTAATTTTAGTAACCATTAAACTTTTATTTTTATTTTAATAGGTCAAAAACATGCAAAACAAAAATGAGACAAATGGTGTTCAAGCCAAACACAGGTTCCAAATGAATGGAAACTACCAGTAAAGCAGTAGAAAACATACAAATTTTCTGGACCACCGTTAATATTACTATTAAGTTTCGTGAATTACAAGCACCCAAAAAAGAAGTGACAAAAAAGGCTTGGTTATACCTGTGGACTTCTGCACAATATGTACACTTTAAAGCAGATTTTTGAATTTGAATTAAATTGATATAAATTGACAATCATGAAGAATATAAGTTTTGACCAGTTTTGGGAAAACTTCATAAGCTTCATAAGTCCAGATCACATTTAGGCAGTTATGCACACATGAGTTCCAGGGATATAAAGTTAGAGCCTATTCCTTTGAAAACACTTAGTTATATGTTAAGAAAACTAATGAAAGCAATTTTGCCTCATTTGCACATATACTTATTCTTTACTTTACTGCTTTGTATCTCCTTACTTCTGTACTGAGCAAAAGTCTGTACTGCATCTATATGAAGTTCCTTGTGCAGTAACAAAAATACTGTTACTGATACTGATTACTTATGTTTGGAAATGTTACCATCAATCATCATTGCATCGTTAAACGGTCCCACTACTGGGCTCCTTTCTCCTCTCATAATGTGCGAAGTACATGCCATATACCATCACGCTGGCCAAGTGCGAATTGGTAGATTTCACACACATGAGAACTTTATGGGGAGCTCTCATTAGTGCAGGTTTCCTTACGATTTTTTTCTTCACCCAAGCAAGTAACCTGCCGTTCAAGAAATCAACATTCAAATTGTTAATCCAATACTAATATGATATGTTTTGTGATTGTGATTTTTTAAAACTATAAAAATAGCTTAATTTGTTCTTGTAAATGTATAATTTCTTTGATTGAAGTACGATTGTCCAATGACATTGTCATGACAATGTTATGTCACAATGATAGTGAGTGATGACGATGACACTGACTGACCTTAAAGATGACAGCTTATTTCGTCTGACATGAATTTGAGGTCTTACTGCCATCTTCATTTGGAAGATAAAACTTTTTAAAAATATACGTTTAAGTCTCACTAGATGGCAGCAATAGTAGCATTGTCATATTTTTAATAAGACTAATACATTCTATTGTCTCACACATTGTGGCAATGAGTATCATAAAATAGAAATAGTTTCTTTATGTTTTTTTTTTCTAAGTATTATATTAAATATTTTTACTTATTAGACGCCACTTAGAGAAAAAATTTTATCGGTATATATAGTACATGCTAAGTTTTCATAAACACATATCAGAAGGCTCTTTTAAAATTTAATTACTAAGACAAGCCTGAATGCACCATTTTTCTTGTCCTATAGAACACTGACATGAAGTGTTCGTAGGAACATAGAGTATACAAATGTTTACGTTGCTCTGTGGATTGCGTAATGATACGGCTTCATCTGCGGGCATTGGCGAAGATTCGCGGCCAATTACTCATATCATTCATCACTTCACAATACTTATATTCGTGTGAACACAGACATCTCCGACATGTTATACCTGGCTAAAGCAATATAATAGCACCATATACAGTTAAAATTAAACGGCATCATGCATGTTTTTTTTCATAAAGACTGACGTAAC
>DWJZ01000027.1:0-56029 GCA_018249125.1 Asbolis capucinus
CAGAACAAATATTCCTGCTCATCACAGAAAAGTTTGACCTGGGTGGGAATCGAACCCACGACCTCCGGTGTAGTAGTTAGGTTCGCTAACCACTAGATCAACCGGCCTGTCGGAAGTTTTGGTAACCTCCTCACGTAAGATTTCATTGTAGAAGCCGTCGACATTTACGCTGGTTATGGTCAGGAAACTGTAGTATAATATATCATCATCCACTCGCTAGAAGGGTTTAATTAAAACTTTAAGTGGAACGTAAACTTAGATTGTTCACCGTAAACAAAATTGTGTACTTACCTCTCTTGTATCCATTACACAGGATCTGCGGGAAGCTGGTAAAACAAGGTAAATTGTTCTTCAGACCTGTCATAATATGAGTGCGTTTAATGAAACACCTGAAATAGAATAGATTTTATAGGAAAACCCAATGGGCTATGAGTGAACTGGGTTTTCTACTCATAACTAAGGAGGATCTAGAACGTACTCCACCACTGCTTCAATGTGGATTGGTGGTGGGGTTATAACCAACTCAAATGTGAAAAGTTTTTATGCCAACCGAAAGCCTTTGACATGACCTAACTACGAGTATTACTATTTAATGATAGCAACCGATATCGATAGCGTTACGTGCCATCCGAAGAATGGCAATGCTCATGAAAATTTTGCCACTAACGGTCACCCATCCTTCTTCCAACCGCACCTACTGTGGCTCAATTGAACCGATTAAGATCGTCGCAAGCCATGAAAAGGCTATGAGTCCGTTTTTTGTTAAAACCATTATTGAAACCCATAACTGTCCCACTACTGGGGTCGAGTCTCCACTCACAATGTGGTACAGGCCATAGTCGACCACGCTGGCCAAGTGCGGGTATAATATCATTTAACCCGCACTTAACCCGCATTTAACATACCGTTTAATTTATTATTTAGTAGGTATTGTATTGAATGTATGGTTCTGTGAGTTTACTCTCTGATCGCTCAAAGCCAGGGGTCCGATCGATCGTAGGTTATAAGCAAAGTTAAGCAACAGTTACGGTCAGTAACTTAACAGGTGATCGTTACAACAGCATTATATTCTATTATCTAGACATTTCACATTTAACTAACAGTCAATAGCCTCACAAAATTTCTGTTTAAATTTTTATGGTTAATACCGTTTAGGCATTATTAATTTATTCGTATAATTTGATTTTGTGCACTAATATTCGTGTATAAAATTATTATCTAAAACGGCTTAATAACATGTGTTAAGCGTTCGTGATTTTCATAATTACAATGGAATTTTGTACATGGTACAATTAATATGTCTATTATATTATTTGATTACGGCTAATACTAATAGAGTTTAAAATTAAGCAATTTCATCTCGTTTATTTACATGTATTTGCTAACTTTGATTTGTAAAAGAGTGTAAATTTAGACGAGATTGTACAATGTCTGTTTTTAGTATTCTAGTGAAATAAAACAAATAGTGCAATTAACCTCAAGTTTACTACAATAAATCGGAGAAAGCTGCATCCTAATCGTTTAAGCCGTCTTTACTACTACAATTAACGAGTTTTTTTCTTACTCACTCAAACAAACCGATAAAAATTGTTTAAAACATCTTTATATCACCTATGACAATTAGAACTTACATACCGTTTGCTTCGGTTAACGGAAATTTGCACTTTTTTACATAGAATAAGTCAATGTTTAACATCGATCCCGCCTGATAGTAAGGGAGCGATGATGTCACAAATGTTGGACACAATAACTTAGTAAATGCCTATTGTCTCACGTCGTACTTAGACGGGAACACCGACGCAGCAAGTTGGTCCATTCCCTTGCGGTGCGCCTAATAAGAGACGAAGAAAACCGCGTCGTTCGGACCGACGGGATATTCGCGGCATATGGATGGATGCCTGCCGTACGCCGGGTTGTTCGACGGAGGAAGGGGGACGGGAGAATAATGACGAGCAAGTCTTGCGCACTCTCTCCAAAGGGTATCCTATAGAAAACCGAGAGGCTGGCTACTCTGCGCCTCTGCTTGAGATTGGTATTGAAATCTCTATAAAGTTCTGGAAGATGTACGAAGTCTAGCAATCCGCACTTAGCCAGCATGGTATACTATGGCCTATACCCCTCACAATGTGAGAGGACACAGCCCAGCAGTGGGACACTGAAGGTTGCAATTAATGATGAGAAGGTGTTTTGTCTAACATAATTAAATAGCGTAGTAAAAAGTTTTCTGAAGTATCTTTTTTCTCTTCTTTCTTCTTTTTGACGAAAATCGACCAGTTAAAATTTTATTATTGTTTGCATCATATACAATGTACCAATTTGTATCAATTTATCATCATCATCGTCATATTATTGGCTTGATGAGTTAACTCAACAGTGTTTGTACCACTAAATGCTCTTAAAATGAGCGTGAGTCGAGCGTGGTCGAGTGGCTTATCGTGGGTCGAGCGTGAGTCAGGACACTCGTATCTATTAGCTATGTATGATAGATTTAGATAGATTTTAAATTTATATAACAAGTAGTTATCATTATTTTTCCAGATTCTGACAACCATTCATTTCGCAACGACCTATCCGAGTAAGAGTAGACAAGGTTTACTGAAAATGTTTCAAAATACAAGCTTTAATTTTACAGATTCATAATAAAAAGGATTACACAAAATTTCATAACTGTATTGTTAACTGTTGAGGAGTTCCCTGGTCAGAAGCCAATCTTGAACGTAGTATCATCATCAGTAGATCATGCTTGCCATAAAATTGTCATCAAGACGAAAACATACGCAAAAATTCTGCTCTATTGTGTAATAGAAAGTGGCTCTAATTATTATGCTTGCAAAATTTGACCCGTAATAAACAAATATATTAATATACAAACATACACCGCAAGTTAAATAAAACATTCTAAAAAGTCTATTCCAGCTTGTCGTATGGGTATTATGAAAAAAAAAAAAATTCCACCCTCTCTAGCGCCATGATAGATATGTTTAACGATAACATATGTATGTATAGCAGTAGGACGGAAATACGGGCAGACGAATGGCCGTCTCTGCAAGAGTCTCTGTGGTAGGCTTCACATGGATTGACGAAAAAAGACATAAATATGGCTGGTTTCAACTCATTGATGGCCCACTACTTAGAACGAGTCTTTCCTTATACAGATGATGACTAGAGCATTCTCAACCACGCTGGTCCAATGTAAGTTGGTGGAGGGTTTAGTGTCCTATACAATTATCGGATGTTTTTATACCGCCCAAATATTATCTAACGATAACAAATGCATCCCATAGCTTTATATGCCCTCTGAAACACGGAAACGCTCATGAAATTTTTGCCACAAGGACTCACCCATTCTAGTACCCACCTTGCGTGCTGTTACTCAACATTTTCGATCACCTACAATCAAAACAAGCCGCCAGGCTGTGAACACTCCGCCGAATTCTTACACAACCCTAAAATCCCGTCTGTCTGTCTGAGAACGGATTTTCATGCGTTTTTTACCGATAGATAAAGTGATTTACGATGAAAGCTTAGTAAAGTAACGACTTTAAGGTGATAAATACGGATTATGTCGTAAAAATCCATATATCTAAGGATTTACTTCCACATCACGAATTCGTGCGAAGTTTCGTTTGATAGTCTTTATGTCAGTGCCGCTCGTTGGCTTATGTCGATTGTAATCGATCGAAAGAGTTAAGCAACAATGGGTGCGGTCGATACCAGAATGGGTGAAAGCTAGTGGTGAAAAATTCATGAGTACTTCCGTGCTTCGTAGGGTACGTAAAGGCGTTGGTCGCAGTTACGGTTGTCGGATAGAAGTCGGTAAGCCTGATCAGAGGTAGGACATAAAACCAAAGGCCACTGCGACCATATTTACCCAAACGATTGTGTTATCAGAGGTAATCGGATGGCTTCAAAACTTCCAACACCTGGGTTGGGTACTAACCCTTTTCACCAATCCACATTAGAGCACCATGGTGAAGTCTAGGTCTCTTTAGCCTAATAAAAACAGGCTTATGGTTATTAGAGGGCCATAATGAGTCCATCCATAAAATGTTCACTACTAATCCGCAGTATAGCAGCAAGATGCAGTAAGACCTCCTCACTAATGAGGATACACATGCTCATAGTAATCCAATAATAAACAAAAGTAAACAAAAACCGTAATTTCATAAAAATGTCTTTAATTTTCTGTAAAAATTACAAATGATTATACTCCCACAAGAACGAGAGCGGAGTTTTTAAATCTCGTTTCGCGTTATTTTAATGTGAACAAATCTTTACCGTCATCTCGGTTGATGGTAACAATTTGTTCAGTAAACAGCATCCATCCTCGCCCCCAACGAAGCAATCTGTAGGGGAATTTCACTTAAAGCATCCGCTTCTATCGTCTATTGAGTTTATAATGGTCTGCACCAAATGCTTTATGAACAGGTTTATAAAAAGATTATGGATTTAAAAACTCCGCTCTGTCTAGTAGTACTAGTGTCTGCCCACAGCTTTGCCCGCATAATATGTCCATAAAAAGTGACCCAAGTTATTACCATTAAATAATTTGATTATATTATAAATTAATGCTTCCCCGCATGGTATGCTAAAGTGACCTAAGTGTTATAACTATTATCTAATATAAATATATGAATAATTCATTTAAGAAAATTTATTGACTACTATGTGTGTGTCAAATTTAATTATATTATAATTTAATGCTTTCTCCGCATGGTATGCTAAAGTGACCTAAGTGTTATAACTATTATTTAATAATATGATTAATTCATTTAATTAAACTTATTGACTACAATGTGTGTGTCAAATTTAATTATATTATAAATTAGTCCTTTCCCCCATTGTATGCTAAAGTGAACTAAGTGTTATTACTATTGTCTAATTTAATTATATTCTAAATTAATTTATTTAATTTAATATATTGACTACTATCTGTCAGTGTCAAATTTCATTTACACGTCAGTAGTTTTTGTGTGAAAGAGTAACCAACAAGTATCTGTCCATCCACATCAACTTTCGCCATTGTAATAGTCGTATCAGTAGGATTACTCATCTCTATTTGGCTTTAGCTCCGGTCTACCCTGACTGAGGAGGTCTATAGCTTACTCCACTACACTGCTTCAATCTGGTTTATTTCGAGAGATTAGAGACTTAGAGGCTCAAGTCTGAGAAGTTTTTAATGTAGCCATCTGTCTATCTGGCCTTCAACAAGAATTTTAGCGACCGTCAACTGACTGCAAAAACGTGACCGACGCCGACGTTACGTGTCCTTTTAAATTATCTCTATTCACCTTTACTATATTATTTTTGTCTACTTCTACCATAAATTGTAGATGACATATTATAAATAACTAGGGTCCACCTGCGGCTTCGCCCGCGTGGTATATTAAAAAAAGTAGTTTGTGGTTTTAATATGTTTGTTTAGAAGCTATACCCATACGCGTAGAAGTTTTTCCCGCGCAAATTCCGATTCCGCGGGATTTCCAGGATATCCTATCCTATATGTTAATCCAAGTTATCGTCTATACGATAACTGTAGAGACTGTATAGACGATAGCTGTGTGTCAAGTTTCATGAAAATTGGTACGGCAGTTTTTGCGTGAAGGAGTAACAAACAAACAAACATACAAACTTTCGCATTAATAAAATTAATAGGATATGTTAACAGAAGATTCCAAACACAAAACTTACATACTTAAAAAATCATTTAGAATGTAATGACATAAAATCTCGATTATTTACTTTAACGGAATGTTAGAACGTCAGTGTCCAAATTTTAAATTTCGAAAGTATTAACATTTTTTACCAAACAACCACAAACTGTATTTAAGCTAAACATGTTGCGGATTTATCGTTCTTCGCACACATTTATTTTGCAAATGGAAGTGAAAAATGTATATAGCGACGGACTAAGCTTCCCCACATATTCGCAGCTTGTACCGATGAAATATTTCGTTATATACGTCGACTTGCGAACGAAAATTGATTTACATTTAAAAGTAACATAACTTATTTATTTGTTCCTAAGTTTGTAATATTTATAAATCTGATGACATATAGTTATTGTCCATGGAGACTTTAGGCTTTATCAAAGAATTCGTTTAACTGTTTTTTTTTTATTGTTAGTAAATTTATATACAATAAGTATACGTATAAATTGATTTTACCAGAACTCTCATTATTACCTCATTTACTCATTAATTTCCCTGAAACCAATTAATAACCGTTTTAAAGGCCACGTTCGCACGTTGATATCTTTGTAGTTTGGCGCCAGATGTCACTGATGTTCGGTAAAATACAGGTGAAGTCATCTAAATGTAAATCTGGAGAATGGAGCATTTGTCGAAGTTGCTGTAATGAAAATATGTTTCATTATTAAACTATTCGTCAATGAAGACATATTTGACGATTCAATCTATGTATTTGTTTATGTTGTTGCCTATACTATATGCAAATTCGATCTGGAATTATTGTCATGTTTGCATGGTAAAAAAATCCAGATAGAAAATGCACGAAACAGAGGGGCATACATCGTTTCTC
The DNA here is from genome assembly GCA_018249125.1 of Asbolis capucinus. NCBI lineage: Eukaryota > Metazoa > Arthropoda > Insecta > Lepidoptera > Hesperiidae > Asbolis > Asbolis capucinus. The sequence goes on from DWJZ01000027.1 coordinate 6,541, forward strand.
TCCGATAAAGTCGTGATATATTTCTTTTTAATTCTATGTAACATTATAATAATATTCCGAGAGTCGATAGTCTGGTATGTCTGTAAATAATACTCTGTGTACAATATACATACAGTACAGTACAGTACAGATATCGGTAGATATAGTAAAGTAATAGTCTAGCTTTAGGGACAGAAATTGCGATAGTCATTTTACTTAGTAGGGGAATATGGTAGTAAAAAGCATGAAGACCACCGGTCTAACTATGCATAAAGACATGCATAAAATATAGCACACAACACATATTTTATTTATTCACAAATATCAACCCGGGTCGCTGACATTCCAACAGATGGTACAAGTTCACCAAGTCTGGCAAATGTTTGTATGATTCATACTAAAACAATTTTGAATTATAAAGGAGTATGGTTGGAAATAAAAGCGAACCATTTTGAATGAAGTTTAATTTGAACAGAACAATAGATAGCAGACAGGTGATAGACAATTGCAAGAAACAGATAATTAATTAATAATTAGCATAGTAAATATTTCAAACAATTTATTGCAATGCATGTTCTAAAAGGCTTTATCTTGTATACTAATGTTATAAAAAGGAAAGTTTTGATTGTTTATCTGAGGAGAAAAGTTTAAAATAAATATTATAAATATGAAAACAGTGATCGGAAGCAACGAGCGTGTCAACAAAAGTATTCATGTAGTAGACAACTTCAACCTGTTAATTTTGCGTGACGGATGCGCGTACATCTCAAAATTTCACTCTCATAATTTTGTCATGACGTGCCTAGGGAAGTATAACTTCAAAAATCTCTGTAAATCATTCAAAGTAATGATCACTAAATCAAGGTATAGTAACATGGCGAAGATCCCTAAACTTTAATGGAAGGAGATTTCGTTAAGACCAACAGAAGTTAATCCAAAACAAACAAAGCTAAAAGTACGCACTTGCGTTCAATCCACCTGCTACTGTTTCGGAAGTTTCAGACAAGTTTCCCAACAGATGTGCTTGTTCTTCGACTTGGTGATTGAATCGCTAACTCGTTTACCTATAGCAGTTCTGTTCCAACTCTTTCGTAAAATAAATACGACAGAATGTCTACTAATCTTAGTTCTCTTATAGTGTCTAAAGTTTTGTAGTTAACTAGTGTTCAAATTTAAAATAACTATGTTACATACTACAATCTGTACCAAGTTACGTTCAGATCCGTTCAATACTTTTTTCGTGAAGGAGTAGCAAAAATCCATTCTTCCTCCGTCCGCACTTAATAGTGGGGCATGAATGGCATAAAAGAAGTCATAGAGAGACGTACGGAGCTTGTGACTCAATGACCTCACAGATAATCACTTAATGAAATCCAGAAAACGGTATTCACACCAAGAACATTTTTAAACCAATAAATCGACGAGTATACTCTAAGTCTCTTCAGTTGACCTCTTACCCTTTACTATTTCCAGCGAAATAGGCCATCGAAATATCGAATGCTCAAGGCCTTCTAAATATGAAGACAGACTTGAGTTCAGTAGGGAGTTCTCATGGAATTGAAGCCTATTCAGAATGAGGAGAGAAACGTGCTCAGAGGTGGCCAAACAATGGGTGGAACTCATTGTTAACAAAATGTTATGGCAAAGTCTAGTCTTTAAATTGCTTTATTACATGGTTATGGTTTGTCCTAAGTCTACTTACCAACAACAATTATATTAAGAGGGTGGTAATGATTAAGTCTTAGCTTTGAGCACCACATAATTAGGCTAATCAATGATAATTATATCGCACATAGAATGGCCTCGGAGATGACAATGAATTAGTGTCCGCATTTATTGACATAGATGTTATTACAATCCGCAATACAACTAGTTTGTTCCCGCGTCCCGCGTCATGTGCTAATAAAAAGTAAGTCATGTGTTATTCCAGACTGTAATTTATCATCCAAATTTCATCTTAACTCGTAGGCCCTAAAATGTGTACATAAACCTATGAGAACCTACAATCGGGAAAAAGTCCTAGATGTGGTCTATCTATGTGCAAAGTTTCATTGAAATCCGTTTAACGGTTAGCGTGTAAAGCAAACCTAAACCTCCGAACATCCAAACAACTTTTTGAACTTTCACATTTATAATATTAGTAGGAAAGATATTATTATTGTAGTATGCATTATGTAGAGCAATTCAATTAGCTCTGGCCTTACTAATTACGTACTCATTAATTAAGCCCAAATTAATTAAGACAATATTACTGTTATTATTCTATTTGATAAGTACACTGGCCATCTGATGGTAAGTGGTCACCATCGTTTAAGAACATGGGCAACACGAGGGGAATTGCAAATGCAATGCCTGAAGAAGAGCTTACTTTTAACCTTTTTCGAAGAACCCTTTTCCATAGCCCACTTTTAGCGCATTGGGAATAAAGGAGAAAGCTCATTACACAACATTCAGTTGCGAGGCAAAAAAATTTTGAAAATCAGACTGCGGAGGTGGTCCGTGAGTCCAGTTGATGTGGACGTCACTCTTTCGCGAGTGATGCGATGAAGAAATGGATGATGGTACCAGGAATAGCTAAACTGGCTTTACAAAGTCTTGGGTTGGAAATCATTTTTTCTAATGCATGAAACATGCATGACAGCGCATTACATGCGCACATGAAATCTGGGCTAACTGTCCTCCTACTGAGTGTGGCTGAACTTTGCCGATTACTTACAATTGGCACCCAAGCTGCCGGTGCAGTATCAAATTTTCTGTAAATAGATTCATCATTGCAACCTGTAACTGTCCCACTACTGGGCTCTGGTCCCGTCTCCGACGTGAGGGATATAGGCCATTGTTCACTACGCTGGTCTATGGCGGATTGGTAGACTTCATACACCTATGAGAACTATATGGAAAACTCTAAGGAGTGCAGGTTTCCTCACGTTGTTTTCGTTTACGATAGTAAGTGACAATCCACTTCTGACCTGCAGATAACTTTGACGTAATTAGAGGTTCGTGCCGCAGAATTTGAACCTAGGACCTCCAGTTAGAGAGACCAACGTACAAAACACTATACCATCACTGCTTGTACACTAACTTAATAAGTTAGTGTATTTTAAATACTTATTGAATTTTGTAATCTATGTGGTGTTTTGTAATATACGTGAAGCATAAACTTAGAACTCTTTTTCAGGAAAATAATCAGACAGTAGACTATTGAAATTTAGCACAGTTAATTCTACCAGGGAGAAGGAGTGCAGAAAACTTTTATTTTATATATAAATAAATTGAAAATAAATTCAATTTCAAATCATCACATTCATTCCAAGAAGTCACATTGCACCAAGTCTCCCATCATCCTTCATATTAAGTCCATTAAAATGTCCTCACTTTCCAACTGTTTATACAAAAGTGACAATTTTGTTACCCCAATAACATTCTCGATTCCAGAATAACACGTTAGCTATAACGAAATTTTCAAAACACCTTCCAATTTCCTCACAATATTCTAACACATTCAGCAATAACCGTAAAAGACTTTTTTCAGTGTCATATCAAAGGGCAAATACCTTCATACTGCTTAAATGGTACAGCCTCGACTTGAATGGTATTCAAAAGACTTTGGAAATCCACTGGAGAGACATTGAGAAAACAAGATATTTACGGCAATGAAGTAAAAGCACTCTTTTGGGGGAGACACGTAAAATGCGAGTCGTGAATGGAGGAAATTTAAGAAAGCTGAAATAAAGAAAATTTTATATTAAATGGTCTAAGAATAGGGTTCGGTATACTTCGAAGGTATTCCTCTAAAACAAACTGAATTTTAATTCGGCAGGAATCGTTTATTCTTTACAGTGTGTAGTTTTGGAATTTATTTGCAAATTCGTGACCAGATTTTTGGATTGCCACCTGTCAGGACATCGGTAGTCAGCATACGAACTCTTAGTGCCAATTTTTTAACACCTCCCTTACAATGTAAGTCATATGCAATAGCCGGTTGGAACATTGGTTTCTCTCAGGTCCTGAGTTGAAATCCATGGAGAAGTTAGTTTTCAAAAAGTAAAATGCTTAAAATTGTATTAGAATTTAATTATGTCTAGTTTCGGTGAAGAAAAACATCGTTAGGAATATAATAATACAATATAATATAACCATGAGAACTCCTGACATTTCTCTGTAATGTTTTATATTTATTAAAACTTTATTGACCAGTAAACACTATTGGGGAGCTTAGTTCTTGAACCATTACGTAACAGTAAATTACTAGGTCGAACAGATATTCATGAGAAACGTAATTATAAGTTCCCGAAGATGCGTAAAATTTACCAATCAGCACTAGGACAGTATGGTGTGCTTCTCACATTGTAGGAGGAGATCCCTGAAATTATTGATTACCTCCAGTACATACACTCTACCCTATCAAATGGAGTATCGTTGGATAGAAAATTTAAAATTATCATAGATCCGAGAAGACGACTTTTCTATTTAGAGATCAATTGGAATATTGAAATTTAAAGTGATTATTTCTGTCAATTTAAAAGGTATATATTTTGGATAAGTAGGCTCAATAGGTTCACAACGTTTACAGTAATTATAGGACCCTAGTAACATTCATAGCGGCTTGTTTTGATTGTAGCTTATCGAAAAGGTTAAGTAACAGCGGGCGCAGTCAGTAGGAGGATGGGTGACCGCTAGTGGTAATACATTATGGGAGCTGGAAGGATGTTTTTAATCATCCCGTCGTACACAGTGTCGTTCGATAGTGAAAAGAGGTTAGAAGAATTAGATCGTGTAATTCTTGCGTAGTTTAATTCACAGGGTTTCTCCTTTACTACTTACCGCACCTGTGGAGCTCTACTTCGGTTTGCTTTTCCATTGTAGTGTAGATTGCATACGGTTGATATGTTGGAACAATTGAATTATTCCATAAATATTGTAATTATTTGGGCTGTATAAGCTGACTGATTTAAATTAATATAAGCCAATGTAAGTTCTGAGGTTATTGTAAAAGGTTTATGTTACATGTCATTTAAAAAATATATTTCGACAAATATAAGTATAGGATTCATTATCATCATTTTCACCTTTGTTCGTTTAAAACCATCAACATTCTTGTTTCTTCCTAATCATATAAAAAATTTCTTATAGTTCTAACTGCCATAAATTTTGCGGTCGAAAATGCGGCGAAATATAACAAAACTATTCAACGAATAACATTTGAAATTGTCTCTTTGAATGTAAAACGACATTTAATAGTTCCACGCCATTACATGTTCTGCAAAACGACCAACTACTCTACTTGTGAAAGTTTTAATGAAAGCATTAAAACTGTTACTTCAGCTATGAAACTTATTATGAATTTACAATTGCACCTAAAGTTGTAATTAAGTCTAAGAATGAAATTATGGTTTGTATCATCTTTATGATATACAAAAGGCAAAAAAATGATATACAAAAGGTATTGCGTGTTGTAAAAAAAGTTGTATTTATTTAATAATTAAGTACAAATAAACTAGTTTCATTTAATGAAATTAATGTAATTAAATTACGCATTGCACTAAAGGCGTCAAATAAATGCCATCATACCAAGTTTTCTCAATCAACGATATTCACTTTTACTTGGTCGAGAAGTTTCGACTTTGTTCTATTAATTTTTTTATACTTAGGATTTGCTTTTACTGATCTTCTGATACTACTCCTGGTCATAACTCTGTCAAAAATTTCTTCACTAGTGTCTTCACTCCCATCATCAGAAAAATGATTGTTCATACTATCATTCATTTTCTTGGGTCTAATAACAACGGGTTCAATAGTGCTATCAGACAAAATAGAATCTTCTGATATTAGTCCTCTTTCATCCTCACTTGTTACCTTATCAACGCTAATTTGACGCTCTAAAGTAGACTTACAAGGTACTTCTAAATTTTTCTTTTTATCATCTTTCTTTTTTATGTTGCTGGGTTTGTATTTCATCGGAGAAAAATCAATTCTACGTAAATAGCTAATGGGGTCACCAAAGCGTCTACTGCATTTCCTTGTGGCTTTTACTTCAGTCTTACTCTCTTCTATTTTACCACCATTATCTTCGTTCTCCATAGCAATACCTGAATCCGAATTAGAATCGATCATAACGGTTATTTCAGGTACTATTAATTCTTTCATTTGAAGTTTTTTATTAAGATCTTCAATCATTTCAGCTTGCTGACGGATAATTTCATCTTTATGTGCTAACTGTTTAGTAACTGCTTCAGTTCTTAACGCTAAGTTTAATTCATACTTCTGAAGTTCGCTTGACAAAAATTCGAGTTCCTTCTTTCTATTTGCTTCTAGTTTTTTTATTATATCAGATTGTTTGATGTAAGTTTCTTTTAACTTCATAATTTCTTGTTTATGCGAAGTTGTCAGGAACTTAATAATATTTTTAGCTTCCTGTAAACTCGTTGGTTGTAACACATTTTCCGTATCACCTTCTACCGGAACGCTGTCCATTGTTATCTGAAACAAGGGAAACATGAACATATATTTTTATCTTTTGTGCAAATAATATCAATTTTTTTTATTTATTTATCAATAACAATACATAATTTACTTAATCTATTACAAAACGTAAAAACCTTGATAGGTTTGTCTCGTATAGTTATTCACGAGCTCTCTATTTATATAAGACTTACAAATTAACTTGTGTCATAGTAGTAAGTCACATTTTTGCTTCTACATTATTGAATATATTAAGAAGCTGAGTTCGTTCTGAGTTATTTTCTAGTATTAATCTAAGCGGAATTTTGTACATATGTATTTATTATGTTTCCATTTTCTTTATTATTTATTTTTATATAGTATTTGTGAAGGCGTACAATACATAACAATAACTACGTAAGTTTTCTGCAATATAAAAAAATCGCGTTTATAACTAACTACACTAACTAACACTTAAAAACACAAAATCTACCATAATCAGCTTTTTCAAAATCTAGAACAATCGACCGATGTACCAATTAGTGTCAACAATAAATGTTATAATCGAAGTGTTAAAGTAGCAGTAATCTGTGGTTCAATCAGTCACAAAGCGATTAACCTTATCAAATGTAATTAAGCAATAAAATATTCATAATTGCATTACAATAAATATATATTCTTTGGGACAGTTACTCAATGGAGTTCATGAATAATTATCGTTAATAATTACATTCAAATAGCAAATTGAATGAAACAAAAAATGCCAACCTGGTCTGCTTTAAATAGAAAATGTCTTTAATCGTTACATTGCGTAAATCACAAGCCTGGTAAGTTGTTCGACGAGGTATTTAGCACAACTAACAATGATTAATGAGATTCTAATGATCGTGATAGAAATGGAGACGGTCTGAAATAGTATTTAGCTATGAGAGTTGTTGTCATAGCTGAAACGTTAACGAGACAAAACTTTAGAATCAGAACTAAATATTAGCGACTAAAATACAATCTTAGGATTAGTCTTAGCTTACATGCATTACAATAAAGTATACAAAAACTCTGAGTACAATACTATACGCAATTTTACAAACAACTATTTTTATTCTATGCATTAAAATCTAATTAGGATGGAAGGTGTTGTTGGTGTATATGTTATATAATATTACAAATGCGCTTATTAGTTTTATTACACGTATTGTGATGTTTTAGTTGCATAAAAATTTATATACTTTCTGTATGTTTGCTTCAAAACTTCCGATGATTTATTAAATCTTGAATTTATTAGGTATATTTTAAAATATAAAAAAAGAACGGTAATTTCATCATGAACAATTGAAGATACCCTCGACCTTAGAGACTTGTGTGAAACTGAATGCTTGTTATAATATTCCGTTTGCTTAAGAATACTTGTCTCGTTCACAATTGAATTATTATCGTCTTTCTCAAGATGTTTTCCTTTACACCGTTCAATGTATTTAAATGGAAGTATGATTGACTTTATCATTGAAGAAGTCATTGTTTCTTTTGTTCAATAGACCGAGAAGGTACAAACTTAGATTTGGCCGTTTTTTTATCTCTAGGCGGAATTAACTTTGATCGGCCGATATTGTCTTCCTAAAATGGTGAACAGAGAGTGTTCACGTCATGGTCATATAACGGGAGAACTCCCGCTAGGTGGCCAAATATGGTTATGTTATGTAAGTGACTAAAAAACTTTCATACCGTGATTCAGGGAAGTACTGAATGCAGATTATCAGAGAATCAAGCCACACCGCGTTTTCGGATGTCAAGTAATTAATATCAATTCTCAAGGCAATGGTAATAAAACCTGTATTCACAATTAAATATATTACGAATAAAAATCAAATGCCTACCAATTTCACTAAAATATGTCAATTACATAAGTTTACGATTACGGCATTTATGTCAAAAGGGAAAAATTAAACTTAAAGTACAAAGAGATATTTAATAAAAATTTGCAATAGTTTTATTGCGTTCCGAAGCTATAGATTTTCATCTTAAAAAGGATACATCAGACGATGATGAAAATAAGAGAGAACTGAGAATCATATTAACAATATGTATATGTGAAAATGTGTGGGACTGGATACACGGAAGGATGGATGGATAGATGTTTGTTAGGCTTTCTCGCAAAAACTATTAAACGGATTTTAATTTTTAATTTGCCCCATCCCCATTCCATCATCGAACGAGCCGGAGCACGGCGGGTTTCTATCCCTTCGTTGTTAACATCAAGCCAGTACGAACGACGTGCTTCGCCTCGCCTTTTATCACTCGTACCGCGAAGGACTCGAATAAGTTGACGTGTCAGTGTTCCCGTTCGGTTACAATGTAAAAGTCTTCAAGTCAAGAGTGAATAGGCTTCTACGAAGTACACTTTACCATCAAAAACTTCATCGACACTTACTATCAGGTGGGATCGTAGTCAAGCGGTAACTTATTTACGGTAAAAAAAACGATTGAAATGTATTACCGAGCTAGATTTTAGTCTGGAAAAACATACTCGTATACCCAGGATTTTGACCAATTCACAGTGAGGACGAGGCAAGTATTTACAATTTGTGATTATAACAAACAATTACACAGCTAATTCCCAGGCCACAAAAAGGCCTTTGGTCTTATTCACACATACATAAACAGTCAAGCATGTTCCAAAACAAGAATGGCCACTTCTCAGCTGTGCACAGAAAAACTGGTATGTTTACAAAGTGGAGTTTTTACGACTGTAATGGTAGTAATAATAAAAAGTAGAAAATCCTTCTTGGAACTGAACAATGGTATGAAACAGCAGGTACAAAGTTAGGTTATATTATAATCCCTTATTCAGCCGTTCAGGTAGAACCCTTTTGATGCCTTTAATACGAGTACAACCTAGTAAGTCGTTATAACAAGAATCCATTGAAATCGAGATTTTATTTTACTCGCATACCTTATAATGACAAGAATCGCAAACCAGTAACGTAGTATCCTATGAAGAGTAAGAGCTGATAAAGCGAGATAAGAAATAGGAGAAGGACTGAAAATTGGAGAAGAAGATCAAGAACGCGTTATATTCTAGCTCTCTATCACGCCGCTATACCTAGATCTATGTAGCTCTACCTCTTATCATCTGGGTTTGTCTAAGTCTAGATCAATTTTCAAGAACAGTTTTTAGCTTACAAGTCAGATTTAGTTTCAGTTTTTAGCTTACAAGTCAGATTGGGCATTTTCAATAATGTTATAGTATATAATAAAATATACAATACTAAAAAGGTCTGCTATGAATCCATGAAACCCATAACTGTTCCACTACTCCTCCCAAAATGCAAGAAGTGTACGCCAACCACGCTAGCCAAGTGCGAATGGGCTTCACATGTCTTCCTCATGATGCTTTCCTTCACCGAAACGAGTGATAATTATTGTAATACGCACATACATTTATTGAAAGTGCAACATAATTTGAAGCTAGGACATTCCCTTCGACAGACCAACGTAAACCGTCAAGCTATCACTGCTGTTAACAAATATGCGGCTTATATTTCGAGGTCTTCGATAACAAGCATCAGAAGTCGCCAGACGCCATTAAGCCAGCCCTAATCATTGCTACACGTAATAACTTTCGTAACGTCCCAACATTAATACGCAATGGTGTCATTCCTCGAATTCCACTAATGTTTATATAGGTGTAGACTGTAGTCAGTAGTCATTGTAGAATGAACCGGTCGTTTTATAATAACAATGCAGTATTGTTCAACGACTCATGTGACCTTTGCAGCAAAACAGATGATATTTTTGTTATATCCTCGCTACGCTTGTATGCACGAACAGGTTTAAAGGCACGAGGTGCATTCCTTCCGCTTCAAGGGAAGAGGGAGGATTTAAAATGATATAATCCTATTAATATTATAATATAATATGAGTTTGTGCACAGAGATAGGCTATAGTGTGGAATTCTTTCGCTGGTTCTTCTGCTCTTTATTATGGCACCTTTCCGAAAGGTTGTAGATTCCAAAAAAATACGTTCATAAGTGTATTGAAAATGCCTACTTGGAATAAATGATTTTTGACTTTTGACTTTGAATATCATAGATATCTGTTCTCAATTAATTATAATTTATTTGTAATGTAATTTGATCTAAAGTTTTAACAAAAAATATATTTCAATATTATTATAAACTGAGTTACTAATATTAAAAAAAAAGTAAAAATTAAAACATCCATTAACTGATAAATGAAATTTTACGAATTGACCTTACGTCAATTGCACATATTCATTTATAAATGATACACTTATCAGTTAAATAATTAACACTAATTTGAAAATAACCATTTACGATACTAATTTGAAAATAAAAACCAAAAAAATCGCTAAACATGTACCTAAAAATATAAAATAAATCGCACAAACTCACCTATATAATACAATCTTTTAAGTCAGAAATACCATTCACTAATCACTCAAAGACAAAGATACAATACAGAGCACTCACTCTCCTGACCGTTCAATGCTGACTGAATGGGGCGACATAATAAATTGACTAGTAAGAAACTAATTGATTCCCTACTCTTCCAAACATGTTAAACTATACTGCAAATCAATTTCGACTCTAACTGTTTTGCAGTAAGGTTCATTTTGCCATCAGTAGCCATAACCGGTACCTGAGTCGACGGGCCAACCCTGTTGGACTAGGTTTGAATACCTGAAGTTATTATTAGATCGTGGGAAGAGGCACATTCATTACTGGAGGTTCTTAGAAGATACGGTAGATAAGAGTCTTTAGATCTTTATCTGGCCTTTATTGGAGTATTTGTAGGTAAGCAATAAAAATAAGTATTAAAGAAAATACTCATTTATCGGCTATTTCCTTTTAGGTTTTTTTCCAAGATTCATCATTGCAATCAGCTGTCCTACTGCTGGGCTTGTGTCACCACTCAATGTGAGGGGTGCACGCTGGTCAAGTTAACATCGATGAACTTCACATACCTTTTAGAACTTGGAGAGCTCTTAGAGAGTTTTCCTCAGGATGTTTTTCTTCACTTTCCATCACTTATCCTTTCAAGAGTAGGTTGGCCTAGGTCTTTAAAGGCTTCGAAGGAAGAAATGATCAGAGTACAGCGACATTTCGTTTACGATTTTTGGAACAATATCGTAGGGGTGCATTTGGAAGTCCGAACGTAAATATGAAATTGTGCGACTTACGACGTGATGACAAAAAAGTCGTTATGATATCGTTGCGACTTGTGAGACGAAAATCGGTCGACAGGTTGTCTATCCGAAACAGCTTGAGGTGAATTCTCCTTAACAGTTTACGAGGTTTTAGGTTAATTTTACTGCAGGTCGTTAGATTGTTAATTAATTGGTCGTTAAGGGTCAACATTCTGTCGACCCTACTTTCTTTTATAATGTTTTAAAAATGTAGCATTTTAATGTATTTCTTTTAAGTTTTAGTCGACGGTTGATGTCTGTGGTATCGCAGATGTGAACGGACGGCCGTGACCACTTATCAGTCCATCTTTTTGAACCATCTGCTCAAGTGCTCGTTTAAACTTATTATTTATTTATATATTAAAGCATCTATGTAATTGTATGTATTTTAATCATCCAAGGCAATTTGGGTTAAATCTATTATGGATCTTCTCACACAGTGGACAGTCTTCGAAACTGTGAAGAATTTTTTAAAAGGTTTTCTCACGATTTTGTCTAAAAGATAATTGAAGTACCTAATGCCTAGATATTTTATTGAATTTTAAATTGAGCTATTACTATTAGTAATACGAGTAGATCCATTTTAAAGTTTATTTCAAAGAAAACTTCGGCTTTATCTCTGACAATATGATCTTCGTGTGGGTGCTAACTTTGCCATGTGACTCGTGGTGTTTGAGTTAACGGTTTCAAAGTATTTTTAATTTCTTTGCTTACGCCAGGTTAAGCCATGTCGGATGCTTTCAGGTGGTATAACACCACCACCACTCCATATTGAAGCAGCGTGGAATATGCTCTAGGCTTCTCAGTATGAGGAGCGACCCAAGCTCAGCGGTGGGCCATCAATTTTTTGAAGCAATTGACACGAAACGAACATTGATTTGTTTTTATGCCAAGCGGTGACCGCCATTGGTTGCTACGAACTTTCCGCAATTTCGGAAAATTCCCAGATAATATTTTGTAAAAGAATTGTAAACAATTTAATAATGATGAATGGGGTTGGCTTTATTAATCCAACGTAATTTCCAATGGGAATACCACCTACGTAACAAAATAATATATTTTACAAAGCAAACTGGGAATATATTTTAACTGGAATGTGTTAATTAAATGAAATAATTTTATTTGTGTATTGTCCTGATGAGAGACTGCTACTAAATTAACAAAAAATATTTGAGTTATTCGTGTCTCAAATAAACCAAACATGTTTAAAATAGGTTAGGACCTTGGCAGGTCATAAACCATCTTGTATTTGAATGGTCACCTCTTCTCCAATTCACAAATAAATTTCTGCATGGTGGATACTACATGAAGGTAAGGGAGTCTCTCAAATAATTTCTTTAACTTCAAATATTTTAAAACAGGTCGGTTAGTCTAGTGGTTAGTGAATCTCACTGCTACACCGAAGGTCCTAGGTTCGATACCCAAACAGGTCAAACATTTCTGTGTTCTAGGTAGGAATTTTTGTTCTGTGTGTCTAGGTGTAAATACCTATATATGTACGAGTATGTATTTAAAAATATAACGTTTAATTTGAGGTCACATGGCTGTGTGTGAGTTGTGTGCGCTATTTATTTATTATTTATTTATCTCTCAACATTTCAGAAAGGCCAATAGGCGACAATAAATCTTCAAGTATAAAATAAATAAATATTTTTGGACAACTAACACACGGCCATTGACCCCAAACTAAGCATTAGCTTGTACTGTGGTGATCAGACAACTGATAAACATACATATATACTTTTTAAATACATACTTATTTAGATACTTACACCCAGACACACAGAACAAACATTCCTGCTCACCACAGAAAAAATTGGTACAGTATAAGGTATTTATTAATCCGGATTTGATTACCTTGATGGATATGCTCTACGCCTCCTCAAATGGTGGTCAGTAGTGGCTTATTAATGGGCTAAAACCATGGGTTGAAACCACTTATTGTCTAATTTCCTCATATTATAAAGGTACGTAACTAAGATAAATTATCTTATATTGCAATAACATTGCATAAACATTGAATAATTTCTCGTATGTTAAATCACACTCTCGAGTTGCAAAGATCGGTTTACGGAACGCATCTCTTGCATCTCATGAAGGCAAGTCATCAATCAAAATTGAACTTTACGTTCTTGACATAAAGGTCCAGCGCCGCGACTTCGTGAACAGTAAACAATTTCAATGCACGGGAACTGCACACAAAACCACACATCTCAAATGCTCTCGTTTCTTATAATACAGCAGTGGAAAGAAAAGATAGTTTAAATTAGTTTTCGTTTTAATAATGAATAATATTTTTATAATACTAGACCTCACTTTGCTTTGGAAAAACCAGTTACCAGAGAAAAGTAGTTATTGTGTAATAACAGTACCAGTTACACATTAGGTTTCGCGGACTTATTTAAAGATATCGATGTCATCTACAAAAGTGTAGTTCATCACTTTGCTCTATTATCAATTATTTTCACAGCGTACGAGAAATAAGGATTTTGGTATTTTTTTCACAAGTAACATTATCGAAGTTTTCATACAGACTCATAACTTTTTTCAAAATATTTTATATCCCACTAACCTTACCCGGCGCGCGTTGCTACGCATAAGCTCATTGTCCATGTATCCTGTCAATATAATTTTGGTATCAAAACTTTTCCAGAAAATTCTGAAAAAAGTTGCTAAAGACATTAGTGCTCTATGTCTTACCATTTCAGAGTATATAAAGGGCAAACAAACTCACAAACAAACTTTCATTCTTATATATCGAAATCTTTCCTCTTTATAATATTAGTATAGAAAATCCAGGTGCCAGGTTAGATTCCCGTTTGTGGTATGCACGAGCGCACTGTTATGAATAGAATTACGCTGGAACGCTCTTGGAATCCTAAACGTTACATGAATTACTTGCAGGGTTACTATAGTATATGACGCAATGACATTTTCAAAGTTATTTAAATCGACATTTTGCCTTTCTTTTGCATAATTGCGTATTGATTGATTTGTAATAATATGGTAAAAAAGGTCGGTGAAAATATACAAAGGAAATGAAATAAAATAACAAAATAATTACAAGTCATAGCAAGGTTTAGTAAAATATTAAAAATACAAGCTTTAGTTACAAATCCTTTATAAAAAGAAATACACAAAATTTCGTAACTGTGTTGTTACCGCTGAGGAGTTCCCTTGTCTGGAGCCAATCCTGAACGAAGTATCAGGTGATGCTTATCGAAAAAATACATTGTCATCAGGACAGAAGGTGTATGCAAAATTTCAGCTCGGTAGTGTAAGTGGAAGTGGGTCTTATTAAGCTTGCAAGATTTGACCCGAATATTTAACGAACAATTATATAAACACATTTGTTTTGATTGTTTAATGTTTAATTAGTATTAGTAGGTATTAACCTTAGTAAGTGATAAGCCAAGTTAAGCAACGTTGAATACGGTCAGCGGTTAGATCAGTGACCGGGATCTACATACAATTTTCGGACCTTGGATTTCTCATAGTCGGTTCCCTACGCAGTTAAAAAATAAATGTCCACTAATGGATAATATGTTAACACTTATTAGGTACTAATGTTTCCTCCCGGCTTCGTCCCCTGGTAGGTACGTTAATAAAAAGTTATTGTGTTACAGATTATAATCTATCTCTGTGCTAGGTTTCATTTAAATCAATTCAGTAGTCTTGACGTGAAGGAGTATCAAATATCCATCCATCCATCCTCACAAACTTACACATTCATAATATTAGTATTATTTAATAAGCAGTTGAGTTTCCTATCAACATTCAATAAATAGTAAAACAGAAAACCCGCATATTTTCAAAAATATTGTACCGAAAACCGTAAAACGTTCGTTAAAACTGCACTGCAGAGTTGAAACACCTGGGCCCTGCAGGCACATAAACTGTGAAACTTCGAACAATGTGGTTTCATATTACATAGGAATGCTTTTCTCCTGGTCATATTTGAAAATATAAGAAATTTAATGAATTTTAATTCATTTATGTCTTACTGTACGAGAAATATGTAAGAGTTTTCTAAAAAAAACACGTCATCAAAAATCTTTAAATTAAAAGTTAGAGGTTTTTGATTCAGGAAATAATGCAATTTTTTTTAGTTTTGGGTGATTTTAAATTAAGAACAGCAATGTAGTTTGTTCTCACAAATGCAAATTTTAAAGGAAACCAACGATTTAATTTAGTTATGTTCATTAACAACAAATGCCATTGAAGTACGATTTGGTATACCAGGTATGAATTGTGAAGCGTTCTGTATATGTTTGTCAATATATTTTTTTCTCCTCTCCATCGTTTAGTTATCGTACTTTACATTATTCTTCTGTCTGTGTCGGCAGTATGCCTGGGATGCAGTGTGATTCTAATGGACACCCTGTCGCGTCTACTTGCTTCATGCCATCCTTCGTGTAGAAGTTGATTTTGAAAAAGGTGGAGAATCTCACGAGATGTATATGTGTATAATAAGTTTTTTAAGGTCAACACGTTGGGGCCATTAATACCTCGTTTGAGTCGAGTCCTGTTGAATGCATAAATATATAATTATACATAATTGCAACCCGTGATTATCCCACTATCACACATGTTAGGGGTATTGTCCATTGTCCATTGGCCAAGTATGGATTGGCGGACTTTTCACACCTTTGAAAAATGCATGCAGAATTCTCATGAGTACAGATTTCCACACGATGTTTTCCTTCACCGTAGCAAGCGCTAAATGCGCCGCTGGATGTGAACCCAGTGCCTCCCGTTAGAGAAATCAACGTTCAAACCACTAGGCTATTGTTTTTAAAAGATACGTTTTGAAATTCTCGTAGTTATAACAGTAATGCTATAATTACTTTTCGCCGCACTGCAGAAGATAGCGACGTAAGTACAGATTTATAGTACTTATACCGTAGTAAAGTAATTAAGTCCTATAAAATATTTTTAATTTTCAAATCAATTAGTGGATAATCTGCACGCAATTATAAAAAATGGAGAAGACAGTAATTAAAATTGGAACAAGTCGCTATGTTCAAAAATATATTATGGAAAATATATAAAAAATTGTTTTTATATATTTTTTAATACAGTAAATTGTTTGATTAAAATCCCGCATACCCACTACTGACATTTACTTCATACTGAGGAGGCCTAGAGGAATTCTCTACACCGCTCCAGAAGGACTTGGTGGAAAGGTTAGGCCAACCCAAGATCGGTAGCTTTTATACCGCTCGAAGGCCTCCGGCTTTTTTAACGATTACTATATATCGATAACAACTGGTACGGGCTTTCGGTACCCACCGGAGCAAGGAAGCGCCTTGAAATTTTTGCCACTAGCGGTCACTACCTTCAAATCGATACAAGCGGCCGGCATACGAATGCTTTTCAGTTATCTTAATTGATTTGATTAAAATTTGTCACTGGGCCGAGCTACGAGATGGTGCTTTCGAAATTAGATAAAGCTTATTTATTGAAAGTTTTTATCATGTTTTATCTAATAATGGCTTAGGTCACTAATGACGTTACTCAGGAACGCCGTTATAAAATACTGCCACATTTACTTTGTAAATTTATTATGACGTTAATATACGCGTTTGGACCAGGTGGGGTAATAATATTATTGCTTCCTGCGACAATGACATTATAACTATAGATATGACATCAGCGCTCTCAATTCGCTTCTGCCTAAGTACACTAATTTATACAATTATCATTTAGTCTGTTGATAGCGTTTCCTGAGACGAGACGATTATATATCAACAAATGCCATTTTAATGCCAATAAAAATAATACAAAAATATTTAAATATCATGAAATATGTTAGTAAACAATTAACATTAGATTATTTAAAATTAAAGTAAATTTTTTAATTGTCATATTATTAGGTCAATTAGCGATCATTCAAAGCGTAATCATAGGAACAATTGTACGACGTTTGACATAAGTTTGACAAGATGGCCTCAGAAAGCGGACCAAAATCTATAGCCCTAAATGTATGAATGTCATATCTATGGTTATAATATCATTGCTGCGTAGTAAAAGTGGTCGTACCGTCGTAATATAAATTATTTACAGCTTATGACTAAAACCTGCAATAAAATAATAAATGTTAACTACGGGTTCACTTACCTGGAACAATAAATTCATACACAGCCTAAACCGTTAGCTTGTACTTTGATCACAAAAGTGGTGATCCAAGTCTGGTGATCAGACATTTAATAAACGTACTATGCTTTTAAATACATACTACTATGTTATCCTATATTCTATGTATAATATATCTATTTAGACGTATTCTCTTTTAACACACGTTCGTTTTGTTTGTTTACAAATGTTTATCAAAGTTCGAAACTGAAATCTCGGTGGAATCGAATACTTGGCTTCAACCCATTGATAGCCCACTACTGGGCAAAGAGTCTCTCCTCGTACTGAGAACACCCACTACAGGGTAACGCTGCCGGTGAGTGGTAAACTCTAGTCTCGAAAGTTTTTATACCGCTCGAAGGCTTCCGATATGGCTTAACGAGTGGCGTGTACGGAAAACAACCGGGATCGACGGCTTTACGTGTCCTCTGAAATCTTCGCTATTTTACGGAAGCGCTCATAAAATTTTCGCCACTAGCAGTCACTCATCCTCCTACCAGCCGCGCCCGCTATTGCTTGCTTAACTTTTTCAATCGCAAACAATCCGCAGGGCATTAAACGCTCTATTTATTGAGGGCTTATTGTTCTATTCAATGTAGCGCCATCTCGAGGCTCCTTGTTTTACTATAACAATTCTCTTTTAACACTATGCTAAGAGATGGCGCTAACAATCCTATTAAGACAGATCATTGTCATTCAACAATTACAACCAACAGCTCGTACTAAATAGGGTGGAGAATGAATAGAAAGCAACACCATTATCTGATATAGATTTATAAAACGTGGAATATAAATTTTACTGTCTGATAAATAACGTCAAATTAAAAGCAATTTAATATTTAATTTCATAGCTAAATCCAAAACTAAATTACAACATACTTTTTTATGTATAAGCTAACGAACTATATATTGCATCAGGACGGGTGACAGAAGAATAAAAGGACAGGCAATGAGTAAAGGACGGGGAGAGAAACGAAGAAAACTGTCTTTCAAGCAAGCCATAATACAAGATGGCAGAAAAGCACTATAATAAAGGTATACCTACATTATCTGCGTAACGATATTGGACAACGGTATTAGAATATTAATTTATCAGAAAACTTCCTAAGTCTTAAGCATTGAAACACAGTTAAGCTTAGACTTACAATTTGACTTTAGGAAGCTTAAACAGTTCTAAGATGGTTCTAAGCCTAGATTTAAACTTTCTAAAACATGATTGGTAACATTAGGGATGTGCGTTGCATCTTAATTTCGGAATATCGATAGAGGAAAGTACAATATACAGATATTTTCGCAGTTGTATTTTCTACATTTTTTGCTTAATTCATCGACGTAGCCTTAGTTTAGTAGCAGTTTAGAGCAGTAAGGATTTACTATGCACACAGTCTTCCTGCAGATGTAAGTTAAAAGTAACGTCGAAAAAGGTTCATCCTAATCGGATAAGTGGCTTATCATATTCTTGGGAACTAGCAAACATACATGTATTATGGTGTCAGTCAGGCGATCCATTAAGCAATTACGGGTTCGTACATCCTGGTGTTTCCAGCTAATCGCAAACCCCAATGATGGAAGTCTAGGGCTGATCATTGTGCCTGGCCGGACTACCGTTCCTTCCCGGTCAGATATTTTCTTTCCAAAGCCCCACGTGGCACCCTCATCTAACTGTAGCGACAAGTTAAGGGGTGGGAAAAGGGTAAACAATAGTTTTTATATAAAGCCACGCCAGGAAAAACTTAATGAAGCCAATTTTCTTACCAAATACCTGGAAAGTTAAATTGGTGTAATATAGTAAAGTCTATATGTAATTCATTAAACAATTTAAATTGACCAACCTAGGGATGACATGAACCCAATTACACTCAGGACAGGACATATAAGGTGGAATTTGAAGTACGCCACACATGGGTAATACAATAGCTAAGTATTCACAATCAAAACATTGCTACTTATATATTTCAGGCACTACTATAGATTTCACCTTCAGCAGGACTTTAAGCAGAAATATTACACTTCCATAAAATAAATTTATTAAAGCCTATAATTGCACTTTCAAGTGAAAAATTCTTCCTCTATTTTGGAATTGGAGAATGGGCATACACCAGCTAAAGAAAAATGTAACAATTGATTATGTACTAGTTGGAATCGCTATCTTCATTCAATCTCACTAAGTACTTTATAAAGTGAGGAGTATAGGCCATAGTCCACTCTGGCTAAAGGCGGATTAGTGGAACCTTAACCACCTTAGAAAACTTCATGGAGAACTCTCAAGAGCAGGTTTCCGCAAGGTTTTCCGCCACCGCAGCAAGTGATAACCAACTTCTGATACATTTTGATACTTAGAGGTACGTGCCGCAGGATTAGAAATTCTCCCTAATAAGAGACCTTATAGGAGGCCTTATATAGGCCTATAGGCCTTATAGGAGGCCGAATATTATGGACCTCCCGAGAGACCAAAGTCCACACTAAAAGGCTATCATTACTCACATCATTAGTAATTCCCATCATTTCACTTAAAAAACATTGCACAAATCTGACAAACAAAGATAAAGTTGGTCCACTTTCTTCGTTCGATCGGTCGTGACCAAACGTCTTTGGAAGTTAACGTTACGTCATAGTTTTATGTGTCTTAGTGAGGATTTCCGAAGTTTTTTCCCTTTATCTTTATTGGCTTCGTGGGGGCTGATAAGTTTTACGGTTTTTAGTTTTATACACCCGCGTTCACTATCAATAGCATCATCAAATCAATATATATATATATATATAAATGTAACTGATAGCTATACATGGAAGATATTTAGAGAAAATATTACTACTGCAGCTGATTCCGATTTGATTGTAAAACAAATCTGTAATTAGTAACTATAGGTTTTGTTTTCAAAAAGGTGTGCTGAGGAGTCTCCTTCGCCGGAACCGCTCAAGAAAGTTTTGTTGATAATTAACGATAGATGCAATTCGGACCACGTACGCTATGCATATTAAAATGTACGCTTACACACTCATTCTCTCATTCCATACACTAAGATTTCCTGTCTCGTGGGTTCAGCTTTACAGATTATAAATTCCTAACTGTAAAGTTCATCATTGAACTCGGGTCTCCTCTGAATATGTGCGGGGCCATAGTCCACCATAATGGCCAAGTGCGGATTGTTTGACACACCTTCGGGAACTTTATGGGCAATTCTGAGAAAAGCACGTTTCCTCACGATATTTTCCCGTAGCAAGCGGTATTTAACTTGTAATACGTAACACAATGAAAATTAAAGGTGCGTAGAATTTGAACCCAGAACCTTCCGTTCGAGATACCATCATTCAAACCATTACGCAATAACTGCTTAAATATAACATCAATGAAGATAAGAGCTGAGGTAATTGTTTTAAATGAAAAGTATTTACCAACGGACTAAGGACTTACCTAAAGCTGAAAGGTAATTTCTTGGTTTTGTTTGACTAACGAAGGCGCGCGCTTGGCAATTCTATTAACTTAGTAAATTTAAAGTTAATAAAGTTAAAAGAGGGTCTTTTGTGGATCGCGGAAGATTACGAACCCATTTCCGTGATTCTAATGAACAGTGCCGGAAAAACTAAACGTGGTTTTGACCAGTACGAGTCCATCACCTGACCATCGCCCTCACGAGGCAGTTCATGAGGATATCTCCACGATAAAAAAGGGTCCTTTGTGGGAAATTAGACTTCAAATATTTGAAATTTTAGATACACTCGTACTTTACGATGTGAATTACTAGCTGTATCCGGTGCGCGTTGTGTCCGATCGATATTATTTTAGTACCAAAACCTTTCCCGGAGAATTCTGAATAAAGTTTCTATAGACTTTGGTACTCTATCTCCTACCATTTCCGAGTCTATAAGGGACAAATAAAAAGTATTGATTTTTATATATATTGAAGAAGAGTATAGATAGAAGACAATAAGATGGTTTCCGTAGATACATTCAAGTTTCATTGTACTCTGGAGACCTAACTTTGGTTACGCGAGGTGGATGTACAGTTCTGTAGAATTTAGTTCAATTTTATCGTTTACTAGCTGTACCCGATGCGCATTGCTACGCATCAACTCGGCTACCATTTGTTCAATCGATTTGTTGCTAAAGACATCGTTGCTCTATCTCCTACCATTTGAGAGTCTATAAAGGATAAACAAACAAACTAACAAACAAACATTGCTTTTTAAATATATTTTTAGAACATGTTTTCGATTCACTAAAGTTGACGTTAGCAGTATTTGTCGGGTATGGTAACAGGTCGCAAGTTCAATGGTTTTTTCCCATCTCAATTCAATCTTAATTCAAGAAGATAAAATCGAGACGTGACAAACTGATTGATTCAAGCCCATGTTAGTGACTCATGTTTTATACAATGTCCAAACTTAGGGACATGTCCTTGATATTAGTGACTCATTTTGTATACAATGTCCAAACTTAGGGACATGTCCTTGATATTAGTGACTCATGTTTTATACAATGTCCAAACTTAGGAACATGTCCTTGAAACTAGTGACTCATGTTTTACACAATGTTCTCATTTTTGGACATTTCTTTAAACTTTAAAAATTATCTTCAAGATTTTGAATGTGACTGTACTGAGAGTAATAAAGGAGTTCGTGTGTTACTGGTGGTACGAAACAATATTGATCGAGGTTACTTGAACTGCGGTTTCACTTAGATTTGTATGATCTCAGTATTGTTCCTAGATGGTACTATGGTAGGTACTATGTATTTGTAATATTAGTCCATGTAATTGTAATAGGCCTAAGACTTCAAGGCTTTATGAAGTGCTTATGGCCCCGCGAATTGCAAATGTTAAAAGTGGTCGCATAATTTAAGTAGCAGACGCGTTCAGAAATTGGTCATTACTGCTGCGGTCATTAATGTTATTAGTTCTATTGTATCCAGGTCATATGAAGCTTATTAATAATACGTATATTATTATTTTTACAGGTATTTTCTTACATAACTTTTTAGACTACAGTATCAAAAGTCACGTATTATACGAACAAAAATATGGCCAACTAACCATTTTTCGACAGCTATAGGGAACGGTAAAAGAAAAACACACCTATATTCGCAAAGAATGCGATCGTATACAAAATAATAAAAACGCCTCATTTGTATTTACGACAGCCGTTTAACCTTAATAGAAAAAGGGGGATGAAAATGCAAAAATGTAGCTCTCCCGTCCACAAACAATATAAATATTTTCCTACGGTCATAAAAATGACGTATCGCCCGTACACGCAGCGGTACTTCGGTCGAACAGAATTGGGTCATTTTTCGCGAATTTAATCCCGCACGAAACATAAAAGTAATTTTTTTCGTCAACTGAAACGAGAATTGATGTCGAACTATGCGGGTGACACTGATAAATCTTTAGCGTAGTCGAAATAAAAATATAATTAATATTGTACCATACATTAAAGCATACATATACACAAATTATTGAATATAATAAGAATCCAGGGTACATTTATTTGCCATAATTACTATTACGTATTTAGGCGGCTTAGAATTCAAACCACAATCCCATTCTTGATTGCGAGGGAGCTGAAATAGGCAAAGAAAAGTAAAAGGCGACAGTAGCGAAGCTGCGCGGTGATAGGGCCTTGACGAAGAATTACTACCGGTCTGGTCTTCCGCCCGTTCAGATTATCTACTTATTGAGTAGATCCGTGCGCGAGGGGTTTTACGGGCCTCAAGGGACACCTTATTACCCGTGCTTGAACTTGGAAGGACAAGAGCCTCCCAACAGGGTTGAGGCCCCGCTGTCAAGCGGGGAATTATATCATTCCGTTAAGCAAGCTAGATTAGCTGTCGGTCGCCCGTCTCTAATATCTCCCGCGGTTGCGGGAGGCCCTCCGGTGGTCGATCGTGGTTTGGCCCGAACCCTTTGATTGACTCATGTGGCCCCCGGTCGGCGCGGTCGAACATCGTCCATGCCAGCCGGACCACATAGTCCTTCAAGAACCTTGAGGTCGCACGTCACCACGTCGTTTGCGGAAGAATTACCATCTTTTTGTGGAGCCCGTCTGGCTGTCTATCTTCCTCTTGCTTGAATCAGCTGCCAAACGTATATCGTGTTCCGGCTGACTGTTTGAGTGACAGTTCTCGTCATTTTATCCCCGTCGTTTAGTCAACCTGCTTGCCGTTCTTCTTCTATCACCCGTCCTGAAGCATTGTATTTGGGGTCAGTTCATATAGTTATTGATTCCGGTTGTTTCAGCAATATAATGCTTCCCTTGTTTCTTTCTCTTTTCCGCGTGTTCGAGTCTGTTACTTTCTTTCAGACAACACTTTAGTAACATCTCATTCTGGTATTATTAATGTCCATGGGCGGCGGTGATCACTTGTCATCTGGTGACCTTGTTATCTCATAATATAATTAAGCAAATTTTTCGTAAGTAGCTTCATTTGGATGAGAGGCAACATTTTGTCTCATACAAAAATTCTCGATTGAGGTATCTATAATGGATACCAGGGAAATAGTATCCACGGTACCTCGGAAAACATTACGATGCCATACAATTGCCTATGACCGTTAAATTATACAGAAAAATCACTAATATCAAAACACATATATACGAGTCCAAATTTGAATTCAAAACGCCATACTATAATTTAGATCAAAGTGGCCCCGACGCTAATTTCATATGTATGACCTATATTTTTAAAAACATTTTACATAAACTGTGTGGGTGTACCCACATTCTGTTCGAAAGAAACTTTTCCATTTCAGGATCAATTGGGCTTCGATTTGTCGCACTTTCCTGACCAACTGACTTAATCATTGTATGATATCAGATCTCAGTTTATAGTGAGAGATTACAGAGATTTCGTTCCAAAATACACATTACAGTTACGGTCTGTCCGTTACTATATCTATAGAAATTTGTTATTTATTGTAATAATAATGCTGTAATAATAATTTATGTTTAATGCTTATAAAATATAGATTTTTTATTACACCCCAGACAACAAACATTGGTACTTATCACAGAAAAGTTTTGTCTTGCTGGGAATCAAACACACGACCTTTGGCGTAGCATTCATGTTCACGAACCACTAGACTCAACACACCTGAAAATTATATTTATATTTTTAATGTTACTGGTATTAACTATACATTTAACACGCCAATATCTGGAGTCAGCTGCATAGAATGGAATTCCATGCTGATTCCAAGTGACCTGAAAGTAAGTGACTATCAGGTGGGTCGTAAACTGAGGACAAGTTACGACAACCTTATCTGTTTGCCGAGCCTTAAAAAAAACATAGAAACAAAAAGTTTCGTGGAAATTTAATTTCGATTTTCATAGATCAAGTTTCCATGAAAGTTACATAAAAGTTCTGAATATGAAGTGTGATGTTCATAACACGTTTCTCAAAAATGTTTCGGAAAATAATATTCTTTCCATTTGGTTCTAGAAATATGAAGACAAACAGTTTCATAAAGTTTGTTGAAGTGAGAACACAATACCGGTCGGGAAAGTAAAATTTATGGGACATTCTTTCGAGTTTTGTATATATTTTTAATTGTTTGTAAATGCAATAAATCTCAGTTGAAAAACATATTTGATATACATAGCTTGATTTCATAGCCTGCTGGCTTGATTCGGTTGTTAGCGATTGAAAAAGTTAAGCAACAGTTAGCGCGGCCGGTATGAGAATGGGTGACCGGAGAAATAGAAAAAAAATCTGCTTCCGTACTTCGGATGGGAAGCCATTGTTCTCGATTGTTATCTTTAGCAATAGATAGATAGATAGCAATCGTTAAACCACGTCGAAGGTCTTCAGGCGGCATAAAAAACTTCCGACACTTTTCGGCTACTAATCCAAAATTTCAGCTCCGTATTGTAAGAGGAAGTGGGTCTAATTAAGCTTGCAAAATTTGACCCGCAACAAAGAAATATACTAACATACTAAATACAAAAAATACACAAATACACTGCAATTGAAATAAAAGCTAGTAAAAACAAATAAGATGAAATAAATGAACTTATATGAAGCAACATAATGTATTGTGCAAGCACGAAATTTGTTACTAAAGTGTGTCCAAGCTGAGATAAATATTAAATATATTTTGATACTTTTTAGTATAACCTAATCTTGCAACCGGGATAGACCTTATATCAAATTCTCGACATGGCTATCGATATGCACTCGTTATTCTACCCGTAAGTGTCATTATAATTCGCACAGCACCTGAAAATAATAGAAATGCCGAGACGCATAAACTTTTAAAGTTCTTAATATTAGTACGAGTTAATAATTATGATAAATTCAAAACTTAAGTAGCATGTGACCTAAAAAGGAACTATAACTGACATTATTTAAAATATAAACCTAGCGATATCATAAGAACAAGTAAGAGTAATGACAAGTTTGATGAAACTTTGCGTCGATGGAACACAAACTTTGCATAAATTACATTAAACTTAGCACTGCCGCGCTGTGAATAAGTTAGTCTCGTACTAACTCATAATTGGTGCTGCAGTGCACCGATTGAAGAATTTTAAGAAAATTTTAGTACTAAATCTGGAAGGACTTTTTTATTTTATTGAATCGTGGTGACGACTGACTGAATTTGAAAAGTGATTCGGAACCTAGGCGAAACGATAAATGCTCACAACAAACATAACACTAGTTTCTGTCCGCGGTTTCGCCCTCGGGGTAGGTTCGTTGATGAAAAGTAGACATGTGTTTTCCCTGACTATATACCATATATTTCTATCCCTGTACCAAATTTCATTCAAATACGTATACTAGTTTTTACCTGAAAGACTAACAAATATCCATCCATCCATCCATCTATCCGTATAAACTTTCGCATTTTAATACTAGTACAATTTAGAAAGCGTTAACAGATTATTCTACAAACAATATTGGCAAATTTTCTTACTCGTCTCAATTTAATGTTGAAACGCATGGTTCAAAATAATACTTACCTATAGAAAAGTATACTGTATACATAGCGGTGATAGCCTAGTGATTAACAATTCGGCCGTCTACTCTTTTACTCGGGGGGTCCGGGTTCGAATTCCAGGGCGCGCACTACTGATTTTTCGGAGTTATGTGCGTTTTAAGCATCTAAATGTCACTCGCTATAACGGTGAAGGAAAACATCGCAAGAAAACCTGCATGCCGAGAGTTTGCAAAACTCAAAGGTGTGGGAAGTCTGCCAATCCGCACTTGGCCAGCGTGGTGGACTATAACCTTAACCTTCTCATTCAGATAAGAGACTCGTGCTCAATAGTGGGCCGTGATGGGTTGAGATGATGATAAAAACGATACTTGGTAACGGCTTCAACCAATTAAGTGACTGAAAAGCTGAAGCATACTTCACCACGCTGCTCTAATGCTGAGTGGAGTAGTTAGTGACCAAACCACACGTCGGAAGTTCTTATGCCACCCAAATACCGGCAACATTCCTTAATAACTGGTAGGTAATAACAATAAATGAGAATGCGGATCAACGGCTTTAGTTGTTGTCCAATCTCGCAAATGCTCAAAAATGTTTTGCTTCTAGCCGTAACATATGATGGATATGATCGAAGCAAGATTCTGGATACGAATTTGTTGCACGAAAGTATACTAAATTCACAACAAATTAATTGTTCCTTTAATTTAATATCATTTATATTGTTAATGTAATTATACGATCCAGTAGAGCACATCAAAACGTCCCCGCATAAGCTAACCAAATCCCATAATATGACAATAACTATTTGCATATCTCCTAATGCATATGCTTGTGGCAATAAGCGACGGCTACAGATTAATGTTCTGTAAACTGATAAACTGGTGTATTGTGCAACTCCCATTGTGCCTTGCTCGGTGCAAATATGATGGATGATCGGTGATCATACTTGAAGACGGGAATTTATGTAAGAAATCTTATGGTAAGGATGATACGACATGAGCGCCCTAAAAATGCTTCTGCCAAAATATACTAATTGAGACACTTATCATTAGTCTGTCAGTAGCCGTCGTTCAAAGAAGTCGAGTTTTATGTATCAATAAAATCGCCAAACTGCGTATTTAATTGAGTACATTTTTTAATTATCATATTATTATTTTAAAGAGTAATCTTTTTTTTACACATTACAAGTTAATGTTTGAATAAAATCCCACCTGATGGTAAGTGGAGATGCAAAATAATGAAACCGCATTAACTTAAAAGAAGCCTATTCACTCTTCTCTTGAAGACACCGACCTATGTACATTGTACTCCAGCGGAAACGCAGACAATATAGCGTCTGAAAACGGACCAAAAGCATAGCATATCTTAAACCCATTGATGGCCCACTACTGAGCACAGGTCCTTCTCAAAATGAGGAGGCCTGAGGTATACTCCACCATCTTGCACCAATGCGTTGTTGGAGGGATCGGTAGCCAGCCAAAGTGTCGGAGTTTGTAAGAAGTCCAAAAGACATGGCTTAACGATGTTAGCTTACAATAACAGCCGGGACCGATGATTTTACGTGCCATCCGAGGCTCGGAAGCAGCCCTGAAATTTTTGCCAATAGCGGTCACCTACCGATGGCGCCCGCTATTTAACTTTGCCGATCACCTACTAATATTATGAGCACTGTTTATAATACAATTTCCCGCAAATTTATCAAAACCAATAATCTAAAAGATTCGTATTCGACCAATTGCTTATCCGGTGGCAGCGATTGGCTCAACTCCAAATAGATTTGGAGCAAAACGCGTTTGCTGAGTCGACGCGGGACCAATGAAATTATAAAAAAACTCGTTTGAGGTTGTGCAGTTGCCTGGGATGGCTAAAGAGGTTCGAAGCGTGTTCTTTGATCGAAGTTTTAATATTTGCAAACGTTAATGTTTACACATTTTGAAGTTTAGCATCCGTCTACCTTGAATATGGGGCTTATAACAAAATTTAGGACATTTTTGGTGTACGCTTTAGAACATAGCGACATTTCTTATGATAATAATAATAAAAATAATGTGCTTTACCATTAAAGACTACTTCACCACTCACCATCAGGTGGGATTGTAGTCATGCATTAACTTAAATTAACGCCTACACACAGCTACCGTGGCCCTCTTTCGCTGATTTTTAAAGAACCCCTTTGTGCGGATGACATTTACAACAATATACGAATTACACATATGGAAGTTAGTTCGGGATATGACCCACGAACAAACATTTATTTACTACATGTCCACCCCGGCCGTCGCTACTAAGTTGGCCAGAGGGAAATGTAAGAGAAAGATGATGATGAATAAAATGATATTGTATTTTTGTTCTAAAATCTTAGACCATTCATTATGTCACTTCAAGTTCCACAGAGGTCCAACTTTAATGCAATTTATGCTAAGTTCGTTCAAGTTTGATAGAACTTATAATTCTTCTTACCTGAAACTACTATAGAGTTTAATTTGTATTTTAATTATAAAATTATATATTACACTATAGGAAGAAAGTTGAACAAATCAACAGTCCATCTTTGAGACTCGGGGAGAATACGGATATATTCAAAGGGATATAATATATGTAAAATGAAGCCAGATAAGGTGTAATGACTAGGCAGTTGCTTTCATGTGAAGTCCTGGAGCTATACCATATGCGTCTAACGTCTTCGGGGGTTAGTTTTAGTGTGTAGAAAGTATTTAGGTAATGAATTCATAAATAGAAATATTTATTACTAAATCACTTAATTAATAGATTTTTTAAAATAATAATTAATAATGTTTAATACTTAATAATAATTATTATTTAATTAATACAGTTTTTACAAAAAATATAATTAAATAATTAATTAATCGATTTTTTTATAAAAATAATAATTGTTAATAGGTATATTATACAGATAGTATAAGAAATATATATTTATTTATTATTTAAATCAAAATTTACTTTTCAAGTTGCCTACATGCGAGTGTAATGTAGGTTATAAATAAGAAACACACCAAAGATAAGATTCTCCTAAGAAACAATAATTAATCAATTGTATTAAATGTAATTAATTTCTTCTTAAATTTTAATCAAACAATAAATTTCCATTTCCAAAAAGAACTGAGCTTTAACCAAATAACGTTAATTAAATTAAAATGATTGAGTCAGCTTCTAAACAATACAATATCATCAAGAGAGATATCATTTGTAAAGTCACGCTTAACTCCGCGAAGGAGGGCGAAAGACATTTCTCGGTTCAACTTTTAAATTAAAACACCAGTTGAAATATTAAATTCACTGAAGATTACTCGGCAATTACAAACTCGATGGACCAAAAGTTGCAAAGTCAATCTTATTTTCTTAGTCTAAAGAACTTTGCATACTCTTTGCTACAAACTTGGAGCGAATGATTTATATAATCGATGAGTTTTCAAATAATACATTACAAATATTACATAATAAAATGTTTATTAGGTAACTATGACATCATATACGCATACTTATAGCTCGCCGGCTCTTATACATAGAATCGATCGGCTGATTTAACTGGGCGTGGTCGAAACGTGAATATGTAACTGTTGTTGGCTAAAAAGAACAAAAGCGTTTCCGTACCTCGAAGGGTACGTGAAAAAATCGGTCTTGGTTGTTAAGGCAGTCTTATATCCTTGTCGGAGGTCTTGATAATTGTTTTATTTACATTACTTAATATCCATGTTTTAGTAAAGAAAGAAATTATTTAATATTTTTAAATAAACTAAGGATTTCGTATAATCAATAATTTTATTTAATCAATATCTTTAATTAGGCTCTATTCATGATATGACGATAAATTTTTCGACCATGTTCATTTCCTACATTACAAAAATCGCGTACTTTATTTTGCCATTAGTCGCTGACGGTACAACTGAAAGTAAATACGAAGAATTTGTAACTGATAGGAATAATGTTTCTTAAGGTAAACAAAGTTTAAGGTTTTCGAAGACAAGTTAAAATTAATGGCAGGTGTGCAGTTGTTGTTACTTTGTTTGACCCAGTTTTAAACGGCGCCGGTCAAAGGCGCGATTAATCAATTTCCAGTGACAATTTACTATACAAAATCATTTTTTAATTTTAGAAAATATACATAAATAAATATCTTCGGACGACTCACACACGGCCATCTGACCCCAAACTAAGCGTTAACGTACTATGGTGATCAGACAACTGATAAACATATATATATATATATATAGTTTTAAATACATATTTATATAGATATTTACGCCCAGACACAGGACAAACTTTCCTGCTCATCACAGAAAAGTTTGACCTGGGTGGGAATCGAACCCACGACCTCGGTGTAGAAGTCAGGTTCACTAACCACCAGACCAACCGGCGTATCAAATACCTAATAAACGATGAGGTATGGTTTTCGGGTAAATGTGTATTTATGTAATTTTTGAAAATGACTGCTGGACTGCTTTGTGAACTTTATGAAGAACTCTCAGTTTCCTCACGATGTTTTCCTTGAACGTTAACTGCAAATCAATTTCTGTTGCCCATATAACTTTGAAAGGCGTGCGCCACAGGATTTGACATCAGGACCTCCCATGAAACACCAACGTTCATAGCACTGCTGTCAGTACTGTCAGAATCTTTTTAGTTATTACCTATTTAAAAAATCTGTTCAGCCTTTTGAAGAGTATCAGGATTTATATTAAGGATGGATATAAAATAACATATTCGTAAATGAATCTGGAATCCAAATTCAATATATATTATTTAACCGTTGTCCACATAAAGTGTCGAATGATCCGATTTACTGGAAACGAGTAGACCCAAGATCTAATTAATCGGTTTAATGAGCATCGAATGACGGTATCGAATGCTTAATGAATTTAAGGCTCATGGTTGAGCAATAATGGATTGATCTCTCTTTGGGTTCTGTAGTTCAGTATAATTTCCTGCGCATTAAAACAATTTACTTTTAGATTACAGTCTAACGAAAACTCAAACGGTAAGCGGTGATTTTTAATGTTAAGAGATCGTCGGACTAGTGTTGTCAGAATAAGTATATACATACATACGTATATATATACATACATGTATATGTACATACATATTTTGCTGAAGAGTTAAACAAATCTTTATATATAAAAATCCAGTGTCACCATGTCTGTTTGCGCTAATCTGAAAGTCGTCGATTTCAATTAAATTTTGTATATGTCTATTGTTGGGTCCAACTATAAATATAATATAACTAAAACTATAATAAAATATAGGATGGTTTTTATCTCGATCTTTAAATAATTTACTGTTCACGTGAACATAATTAAATGTTAATAATGTATATGACAAAAAAACGTCTGCCAGGTCAGCAAGTACTTAATAAAAAGGGTTCATAAAATCATCCAGTTTTTGTCGAGGGGGAAATCTTCACAAGATAACCGAACGCAGGTTTCGAGTTATGTGGTATTTCTACCGCCTAGAACCTCCTCAGGCGGCCGTACCTTGCGGTGCGTTCATATAAGATCCCGGAGCCACCCCTGTGGTGCGTTCATATGAGATCCCGGAGCCTCCCCTGCACCATTCGAAATAACCTAATTAAAATGAAATTATACATATAAAAGTTTTCTAGTTTGAACTTCCTTAAGTGAAGTTAATTTGAAAAGGTGTTCAACGTTCAATTAAAACAGTAATTAGAGATGTATTTAAATATAGCTTGGGTGCGTTATTATCTTTTATCTTTGCACTTTCTTTGGCTCTCTCATCTTTCTTTTTACTTTTCTTTCGTAAATGAAGTCGGACAACTTTTACAGACGGTACTGAAATTATTTTGCTGTTTTAATAGAAATAGCTGGCCTATAATTACTAGCGACTACTCGTTCTTTTCATGCTATTTTATAAAAAAATTTATTCTTTGTTCTGGAGAATTTTTTTTTTTATTAACTGTATGTTGTTATGAGGGTTAAGCTACAAACAACCCATGTGATGTTTTGGGTCAGGTCTTAGAGGGGACCTATATCAAAATTAGGGCTCAAATGTAGGCTAAAATTTTTATTCACAAAAGACAAAAAATATTGCATTTAATTAAACTTAATTAATTTTGATTATAAGTTATGGATTCTTCCCGTAATATCTGTTGTAATAACTTAATCCGGGAATAGTGCTTTTTTGACTTTTGACATTTCTGAAGTGAAAACTTTATGGATACGTATGACACTTTTCTATGTGTTTTATCGAGAAGCAGGATATTGAGTACGGCTGTAGCCCATGGGCCAGGCGTAAAGGAAATTCCATAGCATGTATTATGTAGAAATATGTTTTACATGTTTTTTATTAAAATTATACAGGATTTGACGCAAAAAGCTCGATAAGCATTGTTATTAGTAATTGGACAAATTTTTCAAATCTACGAGCAAAATCGTTTTCTAAATATAAATTATGATTTTCTGTAGCTCTCCATTTTTAAGTAACCGTTCTTAGCGTCACACCCTGCGGATAAATAAAATCCTTGTGGACTATTTCCTGACAAAGAAAGAGAGAAAATTAATAATGCTAAGTTACATTAAATACAATATTTTTTGCCTTCTCCAACCATTTTTATACCATATTTAATTTCTGTGAGTATTGTCCAGGTCTGGAATAAAATTTGCTTTTCTTAATCGCGGAAAACATCTCCCGTGGGAGCAATTCCACCTCTGCTGACTTAGCCTTGATTTCTTCTCTGACAATAACTTTAAATGCTCTTTCATACTAGCGTTTTTAAGATTTTTTTGATAACTATTTGCGCAGGCTGCTATACATACGCGGCATACTTTTTTGTATTAATGGGGGGGTGTAGATCGACTAATTTCGTTGGTAAATCTTACCTCCACGATTTGAAAGATTTTTTTGGTTGTAGAATATTACGTATTTTTAAGCGGTGTATTCTTGTATATCAGTCAAAATAGAATGCTCCATACTGTATGCTACTGTGACAATGCTACAAATTCAAAGTCTTCCATAAAATTATGACTCGATTTTCTTACTGTGTGGGTGTTTGTAACTATTATCAAAGCCTAACTATCACAGATCAGAGTTTAGTTTTCACTGATGTATAGAAGTTTCATGAGCTATAAGGAATATTAGACTTGTTTTATTAAAATCGATTCGAAAAAAAATCTTTTAAGGACTTTGCTTCTGCCAACATTTCCTAAGAGACAGTACATCGTATAGAATCTAGAAAGAAAACATGTAGTTAAACACAACTATAATTACCCAGACTTAATCTGAACATTAAGTTTCAACCCTCGCAAGTTACATGTATTCAATTTGCGTTAATTAAACTAAGCGCAAACGGACTATGTAATTCAATGTTAATAATTTAGGGTAACAGTTTAATTATATTTAGATTAAGCCAAAGGGTCGACCTTCGGCAAACCGTACGTAAAGTGTAATCACTTTATTACCGGGATCTTGGCTTTTAATGCTTAATATACAATTACTCCGTGCCAGTGACCCGCGTTCAGATGGTATGATTTTGATTTAATTTTCTTTTCGCGGTTTCTTCTTCTATTTATCAAAGAACGTTCCCAAAACGGTAGTTAAAATACGTTCCCGAAATGGTAGTTAAAGAACGTTCCCGAAACGGTAGTTTAAAAAAATATATGTACATGTGTGTATTGTAAATACATACATGAATTAAATGATTTCACTTTGACTTTATCTAAAAATATATTTTGTATTTTTAAAGTTATTGCGTTTTTTTATCCTGTGTTACATCCTCACAATCAGGTGGGATTGTAGCCAAGCATACACTTAGCATGTAAAAAAATTACAGTACATGTATACAATGTTATCTAGGGCCACCTGAATTTCTTCCTTGAATTACCGAAAAAAAAAATTAAAATAACCTTCTACGGCCAATCTAATTAGACCCATTGTACCTAATTGCTTGTGAATATAAATTGAATACATACTGCGGCATTGACAAATGTGTTCATGTGTTGACCGTTTGTAACGAACTAAACAAAATAACAGCCGACATTTCAATTGAGTTGGTATGTGTCAAGCCACATTTTTGACTCGACGTCTTGTTGTATTTTATCGATCGTAGATACGAGTACTAACAATAGGAGACTTGGAGGACTCTCGTCAGCTTGATTCATCAGCTCACGCGCTTCGTCTCCTGAGTACTATAAAGAAATCTATAAGGCTGCTAAACATTATCTTCCGTTGAGTCCCAATTTTCAAAAACATCGAATAATTACAAGCTTTTATTTAACTTCCAGTATATATTTGTATATGAGGTCATATGTTGCTCTATTTGTTTGTTAATATTTCGGGT
The DNA here is from genome assembly GCA_018249125.1 of Asbolis capucinus. Lineage (NCBI taxonomy): Eukaryota > Metazoa > Arthropoda > Insecta > Lepidoptera > Hesperiidae > Asbolis > Asbolis capucinus. The sequence continues at coordinate 41,537 of DWJZ01000027.1, forward strand.
CAAATCTTGCTAGCTTAATTAAACCAACTTCCTCTTACACTAGGGAACTGAAATTTTGCAAAAACCTTCCGTCCTAATGCCAATGCATTTTCATGACAACCATGACCTGATACTTCGTCAGGATTGACTCCACAGAAGGGAACTCCTCAATGGTCAACACTACAGTTATAAAATGTTGTGTATTTCTTTGTCTTAGGGATCTATAATTAAGGCTTGTGTTTTCAAATATTTAGTAAAACTTATTTTATTTTACGTTACGTAACACCTAACCTTAAAGAGTTATTTAAAACTCATCAACTCGCAACGATGTGAAAAAATACCGCGAAAATTCCCCTTATAGAGATAACCGAAGTCATTACACCTTGGTAATGAGAGGCTATTAAAATTCCAGAGAAAAATTTCTTCAAAATATTTTTTCATACATTTTTCCTAACTTTATTTCTAACGTTCTACGTATCGTAAGCCTAGTGTCGACAATCCTATCGGCGTTTTGGCTTGAACTGAGCACGGCTCTCTGTTTACTCTACCATGCTGCACCAATAAAGTGATGACCAAGGACTGATAAAGTGGTAGTAGCCAAGTCAAGTTTTGGAAGTTTTAATGTGGCCCAAATGACTCCAACATGGCTTATCGTCGCAGACATCCCATGCTGACCTACCAGATGTCGTAAAAGGCCTACAGAAGTCAGCTGCACGTAGAAAGGGCTTTGCGGAAGGATTTAATTCGTCCCGCCGTCTACCACCTTCCTGCTTGAATTAGCCGCCAAGCGGTCCGTCGTGTTCCGGCTGGGAGTTCAAACTCTCTCAAGAGCCAGTGCTTCTTTATTCTCCCCGTCGTTTAGACTCCTTCCCATTCTTCAGGCGTCCTGAAGCGGTATGTTGTTGGTACATAGACCTGGGGTCATTTGATGTCGTTATTGATTCCTGTTGCTTCAGCAATATAATGCTTCCCTTGTCTTCTTCTCTTCTCCGCGTGTGTGGATCTATTGCTTGCGGCCTGGCATGCAATGGTTAGTGCACCCCAGTCTGGGCATCTGTCCATGGGCGGCGGCACTCACTTACCATCAGATGACCCGTCTATTCGTTTGCCTGCTATCGTATAAAAAATTGTTTCAATTACTTATAATCACGATAGCGACGGTAATAATTTTCTATCAAAATTTTAAAAAGTAATATTTCTCGTCGTGGCAATGTCCCAAGCACGTAATGAAGTTTAATGTCCGAAGATGTTGCTTCTTAGTACTAGAGTATTTTACTCATGGTTTTGATGTTTTCTGAAATGAAATTACTTTTATAAAATTATTTGTCAGCTAATGCGGCATTAATTCAAGATGATAAATATCAAAACTTGAAGAAAAATGTCACGTTTAATGTCAGATAAAGGTAAAAGTAATATGTGTTTTTACAACAAATAAAGCTTACATAACTAGACGTTAAGAAGTACCTAAGTGCGAGTGCTCAAAGTCAGGGAAGTTACAAATTTCTTTAAAAACATGTTTTTAGAGATTACTACTTGAAAAATTGGCGAATTTATACTACTTAGTACGTCAACGGATGTAGGTTTTAATTTACGTCTAATTGTAAAATATACGCTATTACTGTATTTTTTGATTCCGTTGACTTTGAATTTTATGGTTATGTGTGTGTGGTTATGAATAAATAAAATAAATGAAGTACTTACTAATTGTATTGTGTTTTCCTTTCGCAATTTTGATTTTTGAACCTTTAAGATTTTGAAATCATGTCTTTATCTATCACACTGACAGGCCGGTTGGCCTAGTGGTTAGTGAACCTGACTACTACACCGGTGGTGGGTTCGAATCCTACCCAGGTCAAACTTTTCTGTGATGAGCAGTAATGTTTGTTCTGTGTGTAATAGAAATATCTATTTAAGTATGTATTTAAAAGTATTGTATATGTATGTTTATCAATTATCTGATCACCATAGCACAAGATAACGCTTAGTTTTGGGGTCAGATGGCCGTGTGTGAATTGTCCAAAGATATTTATTTATTTATTTACATTACGAGGAGGTACATATGTACATATAGAAAAATTAATATAGGCCTGGGGATGCTAATACATATAAGTTCATGAGTAATCATAGTGTATCACAGACATTTGTGTGCATTACAATACAAGGTGAATTGGAAGATTTCAAATGTCACAGCTGAGTCAGAAATTAAATCTAGGACACCCATTATCAATACCTAATAGGATTCGTACTATATTTTACAAAAATATACAAAATTTCAAACTCTTTCCATTTAAAGACCATTCGAATTCTTTTTAAATTCCGACGAAACGAACGCACTTGAAAATTGATACAAAACGTTCCCACAAGCGTTTTTAAATTCTCAGGCACCGATTCGGTGTTTGGAAATATAAATAAAAGAACATAAAAACATTTCGTGTTCCATTTCAGACAGATTTGCAACCGATATGTACATATAGGAGTAGGTACGTACAAAATATGTTCAGTAATAGAAGAACTATCTTGAACAGTGTTTTCCATGTAGGGCCACGCCCCACAGGGGAGCAATTCGACTTGACTCGACCCAATTTTAACCCTCCTGCTCCGAGCTAAGTGAACAAATAATTTTTTTTACGTTAAAAATGTATAGGGGGCATAAAAATTTTAGAAATATTATAGGTGGGGCATGGTACAAAAAAGGTTGAGGAACACTGATCTAAAACGTTTTCGTAACCATAACATGCGACAGATAGCCTAGAGCGAACTACTAGTCATAAAAATATCGGGTCGTTAATACAATTTACGAGAAAATAATTAAAATCGTGACGTTACTTCACAAATTAATTTATATTTTTTTCAGATACCACAGTATATCTTCGCGAAACTTAATTTACCGAAGATTCCGTAATTAGAAGTTAATGTTTAACTTCTTAGAAATCGGTCAAGTGCGAAAACGAGTTGGATATACTTCGAAAAGATTATTGCGTATTTGGAACATTAATTAATTATGTACTTTTGTATATTTGTTCAGTGTTCGGGTCAAATTTTGCAAGCTTAATTAGACCCACTTCCTCTTACACTACAGAGCTGAAATTTCGCATATACCTTCTGTCCTGATGACAATGTATTTTTTAACAAGCATGACCTGATACTATTCAGGATTGGCCCCAGACAAGGGAACTCCTCAATGTTTAACGACACAGTTATGAAATTTTGTGTATTTCTTTGTAATAGGGATATCTAATGAAATCTTGTGATTTTAAATATTTCAATAAGAAATTTTTTATGATAAATAATTCAGCAAAATTTTCAAACTGACCTACTATATACTATGTACTAGAGAAGGCACACAGAGCAAACGTCAGTGGTCTGTGTCATAAGCGATCGACTGAGTTAAGTAACAGCGGGTACGCTCGTTCTGAGTCTTGAGACAAATGCCTTTTCTGTTATCGTACACGCCAACGCCAATTTAAAATGTATGGGAATAATGTATGGTGCAGAAAATGTGTTAAAATGTATGGGAATAATGTGTAGCAACATTTGCTAGTCTTTTCGCGACGGTGTTAGACTTACTATTGTAAGTACTTGCGGTATTAGGTTTGATTTCTAGCCGGGCTGGTTTCTAGTGCAGGGATTATAACGACACTGTAATTGTAGTTAAATAAGAAACAGTTATATGCCACAACACTTTTATTTCCATAAAATTTAATTACGTACATTAAATCTTTACAAATAAACTGTTTTAGATGCAGCGGTTCAAAAGTACGATAATAGCATAGAGATTTATCTTTTAATTTAATTTAAATAACACAAAATAACTCAACTCATTCATCTATCAAAATAACGCAGCTCATTCATCTGTCAAAATAACGCATCTCAGTCAACTGTCAAAATCTTGATACTTAATATACATATTATAGACAATCAATACTTTATTAGTGTTCATGTAAATGGAATTTTATAGCCATAGTATTATATATAGTATTGTAGTAGTAACTACTACGTAGGTACTAGTGGAGGCTAGTCAACTATAGATATGATTAGAAATAGGTATCGATATTAAAAAATTAAATAATTATTCGGTCAATGAACAATATTAATATTACAATCTCTAACGGAATGCGTTTTTAGTTAAAAGTGTATATAAAAATATAGTGAATCATTTCTTATATGTAAAAAATATGTTAATGTGAAGGTAGTTAGTAAAAAACTCATTGTAAATTACAAACACTGTAACCAATTTATTAATTAATGAGATATGACGTCATAAAAAATTAATATTAAAAAATATTAACAAATAAAGCTAAGTTCATGTTACCGTAGAAACAATCGTACGACAATTGACGTAATGGCATCGAAAGTGGATCAAAAATTAAAGCTCCAAATGTATGTATGAAGGTAGCATATCTATGGTTATAAATTTTTGTTTTCACTGTAAGCTTGTAGTGTTCTATGATTGATTTAATGACGTAATTGATTGAACAAAGTCCATTGCTTCTGTATAACACATCCGAAAGACTACTAAGTGTACGAGATACTTAATAGGAACAATACAGTAATTACTGTCGCACTCGAAATTGTTAATGGTTCCTTAAATCGGTCTTCAGTACAGAATTTTTATAAGGATTCGGAAACAAGATATTCTGAGTGCAGTTACTCTTTTCTCTATTAAGTTACTCACTGGACACAGATTAACTACATACATATATATTACTAGCTTTTGCCCGCGATTTCACCCGCGTGGAATAGTTAGTTTGGGCTAACGCTAACTTTAACCAACGACTTCGTTTCTGTCATACATTGTTTTTGGGAAACTTAAACCGTTTACGCAGCGCACACAGCGCAAGTTCTCAATGGGAAAAAAATCCCCCGATTTTGAAACATTCTTCATTAGTGTACCGCTCCTGTTAGTCTTAGCATGATGATATATGGCCTATAGCCTTTCTCGATAAATGGACTATCTAACACTGAAAAAAAATTTCAAATCGGACCAGTAGTTCTTAAGATTAGCGCGTTCAAGCAAATAAACAAACAAATTCTTCAGCTTTATAATATTAATACTAGATATAATCATTGCTATAATTAAGAGCACAGACAAATAGCGTGTTACAAATCTTGTAAACAAAAGCATAGATTTTTGCGATAATCGCTCTTAGATCGCAAATTCGTATTACATATCAGAATAATAGTGCTTCATATTCATATGGCGCTAGTTCCGTCGCAAAAAGTGCACATTATCAATCAGCGAGTGTTATGCAAGCGATTACAATGACTTGTGCTATTGTTGCTGATCGTTTGTTGTTCGCTCGCCGTTTGCAAATTTTAGCTAATACGGTCGGTATTTACGATTTGCTTATTGTACCGGTATTTAGATCTAATTGCATCAGTTTTACCGTGGGCATCCATGCATCGTTAAAATATCGGTATATCAAACAATTTGTGAGTTTTTGTTTTTAGACTAATATCGTCGCGGATACCTAATATTTACGGGTTCAAACAGGTCTTGCCGTGACCATGACTCATGCAATTGGGACGAAATATCGGTAAAACAATAAACAGATCGTGACCGTTTGCATAAAAACAATTGTGAGTTACCATTAATATTTGAAATGTGCAGCTACGACCAACGTTAAAAGCATCTATATCATCAAACATTGATGTAATATAAGTATTAATTTATGTACAATTTCAACTAAATAAGGGCACTAAGCTTCCAAGTGATGGGGCATAGTAATCAGGTTTTAAAGTTTGATGTGCCAACATTTCCTCTTTTGAAATATTTGTTAATACTAGAAGCGTCTGGAAGCCGGACGCTTTGCCTAATCCGACGTCTTGATCGATCCTGTAAATGAAGGAGAATTCGTTAGTTGGTATTTAGTACTGCCCACAAACTAGCCTTCAGTTTGGCAGACATTAAACAAAATTATGTAATTGTGTTGAATTTTTTTTTTATATTTCAATAAATAAAAAAATTAATTACATTTTCTTTTTAGTTGTTGAACCATAAAAATAAAAAGAAATATTGAAAAATAAAAAATATATATTTCAATATTTTTAATGTTCAATAATGCATGTTATGCATCAATTAAAATATTAGTACTGATGATAAACTAGCATAGAGTTCGGGAGAAATTACAGCAAATTAAGTAATTGTCTTGAACGTTTTTTATATTTCAATAAATAAAAAAATAATTACAATTGCTTTTTTTTTATCGAACCATAAAAATAAAAATTGAACTTCTAGGGCAAAGTTTTAATATGTCAGAAACAATAAACCCGCATATTGTACTCTGGCATATTCTAGGACAATTTTAATTTTAGACTCTATTATTTCTGACTACTTCATTAGTTTAAAATAAAGCTACATAGCTGTCTATATGGGTCACGGAAATAAAACTGAACTAGACAGAATTAAGAACAAAAACATGTGATTAGAGTGGGTTAATGATACGGTGATTGTTTCGACAAATTGGTCTAATCTATTATTAAATATACCGTTTAGATAATATCCTTGAATTAACCAAGTAATGCTTTCTTAATCACCATTAAATTGGTAGCGTTCAAATTAAACCTTCATATTTTTTACGAACTGTTTAATTGCTTGATTAAAAATTAATGTCCGTGAGATTATTTTTTTCGAGAGTAGCTACCAGTAAAGTTGGGGCTTTGAGTCGATTCCAGTTTAAAAAGGACCTTATGAAAATACATTACTAATATTATAAAGCTTGTGAGATGGACTGTTTGTTACTCTTTTACGCAAAAACTATTGAATTAATACATATTGAGTTATCCTTAATAATGCGTATTTTAATAAAATAAGTAGATTTGAGTCTCTCCGGACACTTTGTCGTTGTTCTAATTTTTTAAAATTTAAGCGTATTTCCGTCACCATGTAATTTTTTCTCAAATTCTATTCTACTTTTGTACTAAGTTTCAACAAAGTCGGTTCAGGAATATAGGCGTGAAACAGAGTTACTTTCGCGTTTATACTTGTAAGATAAATTATATCAACAACCCACACTTGGCCAGCATGGTAGACTATGGCCTGTCCCCTTTATATTGTGAGTGGAGACCAGTTGCCTAGTCGGACAGTAAAGGGTTGCAATGACGAAGAATTATTTGGAATACGAAATAAAACAAACTTACATGTCACCAATAAACAGTACCCTGCTGGCATCGGTTACACCAGCTCTCTTCATAGCAAACTCTCCAAACAACTTGCCTGGTTTCCCCAACTGTATTGGATCGCGTTTTGATTCTGATGCTACAATTTCAGAAAACAGTCCCGTACCTGCGAGAGAAATGGCCGCTATAAACAATGTATAAGACCGGGAACAAGCAATACCTCGATATATTGCTCAGATACATCGAACATAGTTTATTTTAGAACGGAAAAGTCATTTATTAAAGAATATCGGTGAGAAGACGCTGTGGGATATCTTCGTAAAGTTAACTGGCTCTGAGTTAGAAAATACCTTTTTTATCTTTAATAAGTTAGCGCTTGACTACGAAACCACCTGACGATAAGTGGCGACATAGTCTTTGAAAGCGTACTAACTTAATAAAAGCCTATTTACTCTTGACTTGAAGACATTTACGTTATAATCAAATGGGAAAACCGATGCAGACAACTTATACCACTCCTTTGCGGTACGAATGATTAAGGATGAAATTGGTACCTTCTACCTTACCTACCTACTTGATTGAGCTGGAAGGACTAGGACCATAAGAATAAAAAATATCTCGGGACAACTCACACGTGGCCATCAGAAAACCGATAAACATAAGGCATTAAGTTTGCCGTCGTAACTTTTATAAGGTCTAAATATATATATTAGTAAAGCTCGTTCTCGAACCCACGACCTTCAGTCTAGACCGAAGCAGGTCAGGCAGGTTCAGGTTAGGTAGCTCAGGTCTGCTGTCAATCAGGTTCACTTACCAGTAAACAAGCCAGTCAAGTATCTTTTTTGAATTTCATAAAATAAAAGGGATATTTACCAAGTGCCAAAGACCCTGGCTTTAATGGCACGTATTTATCACTGGCTCCGTTGATGAAAATGACATCTGGCCGTTTGAGGTAAGTGATTGCTTTGTACATCTTGGGAATGTTGATCTTGAAATCACTGTCAAATACTACTGCACCTATTTCTTCATCATCTTCTAAATATTGGTTGAACTCCGTGTAGAACTGTGCACACATTTCTGGCTGCAATTATATCTTAGTTATTACTTTTATTCGGTGAATAATTTATTGAAGTTGAAATTGAATTTGAATTGAATCATGAATTTGATTCTATTTTAGTATACAAATACGTTTTTCTATGGTATGAATGAAGTGACATTGACTAGTACAGTACATGGTGTATTCACTGAAACCTGTTGCTTAAATACCACTGCTTGTTTAATTTTTCTTGTATTGATGATAAAATTAACATACTTTTTTTTTTCTTCAAACTGAACATCTGTCCGTCACGTTATGTTAATTTTTTACATCGCCAGTATATACTACAAAACTAAAAATAATACACAACTTTATACATCCTTCCTAGGTGGAGTCTATCCTATCATTGTAGAGTTCTATCCGGTACGGTAGTCCGTTAATTTATTTTTATTTTTGTGATAAGCAGGAAATCGAACAGTTGGGTCACCTGGTGTAATATGATCAATTCTACCCATGGACATTAGCAACTGAGGAGTTACAACGTATTACCTGCCAGGAAGGAAGTCGCATATGCCGGGAAGAGAACGAATAATGGGAAGCGGTATATTACTAAAGCAAGTCAACAACGACAGCAAATGATCCCAGATGCACCAACAACAAGTCATTTCAGGACAGGTGATAGAAGAAGAATGGGGAAGAGGATGACTGAAGGACGGGGAGAAAAAGAGCAGAACCGGCTCTCAAGCCTCCAGCCGGAACACGGCGAATCATTTGGTGGCTGATTCTAGCACGAGGTGGTAGAACCAGGCGGGCTTAACAAAAAGATATTAATCCTTCCACAAAACCCTACCACTGATCAGTTATTAACGGAGTACACTCAGAGAGTAGTTATTAACGGAGTAAAGCCTAATGGAGCTTAGATGACCATGGGTGTTCCTCAAGGACCAATTTTAGGACCTTTATTTTTAATATACATTAATGATCTTCCTTATTTTATCACTGGAATATGTGGAACTGTATTGTTTGCTGATGACACGGCTAATAATTTAATAATTATACTTACACCATCTTTACACTTAAATCCATTTTCTTTAAGTACTTCTATTGTTTGGGGGCAGGTCACACAGAATACAGCTTTATTGAAATCCTTCAATTTTAGGAACTCTGCTATTGCGGTGGACGGAACTGTGAGGTTGTCCTACAAATTAATATAAAAAAATATTTGTATTCAAGTTGGGATCTAATTTAATTAAAGTTACCACAAGTGAATCCCGCTTTTAGAGGGCATCAGCCATTTATGATTGACATTCACAAAGGTACAGAGAAAAGTATTGAAAATTCAAAAAATAACTGTATTGACTTTTATTCCTAACTAAAACTCACTGTAATAGTTTCTCTCAAATATGTATCTGTCATTCACACAGAATCAGTTATAAATTTATTACATGTGTTGATTTATTCGTGTTGGTGTGTGATATCTTTCTTATGTTAATTGCGAAAGTTTGTGTGGATGGATGAATGGATGGTTTGATATTTTTACTAAAAGTACTGAACGGATCTGAATCAAATTTGGCACAGATATAGATAAAAATCTGGAATAATGAATAAGAAAGAAAGAAAAAAAAATTTTGACGCTAAGTAAAAAAAAATTATAAAAATAAAATTTTATAAGAATCATTAACGCCGAAAAAGGACCACACTCAGTTTGAAAGTCATGAACCACACACGACGCATAACTACTGGTGGAAGATATGACAGAGATAGATGTGTACACACCATGAGTATACAATGAACAGTGACTTATACAAGTTCTGAAGGGATCTGAATAAAATTTAGTACACAGTTAGATTAAAGTCCGGAGATATTTATTAATAATGTCTAGATTCACACAAAGGCTATTTTTTGTTATTAAATCCCGAGGGCGAAAACTTGTTGACTATAATGCAAAAAATATTTTCAGGGCAGATAATAAATACAAAAAAATTGCGTGCGTGAGCCAGTAGAAAAACAAAAAATGTTATTACAGGTCAGCCAACATAACTTAAGCTTAATATTCATATTGGTCTTTATCTCGATACAAAATTTGTTTCATAATTCGATCTCTTTTGCAGAACATAAATGTATTCGGTAAATTGGCAATCACTGGCAACAAAGCAGCTCTTGTTATGTTTCTTATTTATTATACATTGTGGGAATAATTCTTGTTATTGTGAGAAATAAATTATCATAATATGTACTAGGTAATTCGATTGGGAATAACCAGTTACCAGAAAAGAGTAGTTATTGAGACATAACTGTAACCGTTAGGCATATGGTATCGCGGATTATGAAAATATTGATGTCGTATATAAAATTGTAGTACATTATTTGATCTGTTGTGAATAATTTCTGCAGTAAACACAATATAAGATATTTTTCTATGTATTGTTACAATTAAACTTCGGAAAAAGAGCCATCCCACCTCTCGGCTATACAGGCGGCGCGGCGGCGCAGCGTCCGTGCAGAACATGCGATAGACGCGCTTGTAAGGCGTAGCTCTGTCCGAAGTCTTGGAATAATTATTAAATTAGTCGTAATATAATGGTGTTGGTAAATTCCTCAGCAGTCATTCTTTTCTTAACGCTAATTAAATTTAGTTCTTTACAGTATCTTTTATTTCGCAGTTGTACATAGTTATTATACAGTCAACCGGACGTACAGACGTCTCATTCGATTTTATTAAATCTATAACAATAAACAATATTCGATCTTGGTTTATTTCATGGCATAGATTTCAAATATTTGTACCCGAAAATTATGAATCCTTAATTAATAAATTATTTGTGAAGTTATCTGACGTAAATATTGTTAAGAATAACTTTCTTGTAATTTCAAAAGTACATACAGGAGATATCTTGTATGGAAACTAAATGAGACTGTGTTTTGATATACAGAAAGCATAAACTCTACAGGCAAGTTGCTAAACTAACGCAAGTCATAAAATATATCAATCGGGTTATTCTTGAAAAATAATAATTTTGTGTTACAAAATATAATCTTATTCAAAAACAGAACAGTTGATAATTGTTTGATCTCTTACTAAATATAAGTAGTATTAATTATCTGTATATTTTAGACTTAATTTTTAATGTGACACCACTTTTTCTCTCTCTATTCTTTTATCCGGTTCATAGTCATTTTATACTGTACGATATGCAGTTTTATTTTTTGATAGTACAATTTTTAATTCATTTTTGTTGTTTCATTTCACTGACAGTATAAAATAATGAAGGCTTTGTTTTCTATACACGCGACTTTCCGCACTAATTAGGTCGTATTTCAACATGAATGTTAAGGTTAACGGTAACGCAGGTGTAACAGTAGACTAAGGAGAATAGGTATCCACATCGTCGAGAAACCACAACCTTTGATGTTAGACTAAATTAAGTAATTAACCTGGAACACGTCATATTACTAATTATATTAAAACTAGTTGTTGCACGCGTCTAAGCCCGCGTTATATTTATGACAAGGTTTATTAAAAATATTTAAAAACACGAGCAATTATAAATTCATAATACAAAGAAACACACAAAATTACATAACTGTATTGTTAACCGTTGGGGAGTTACCTTATCTGGAGCCAATCCTGAACGCATGTAGTATCAGGTCATAAAAATGCATTGTCACCAGGATGAAAATTTTATGCAAAATTTCTGCTCCGTAGTGTAAGAGGAAGTGGGTCTAATGAAGTTTGCAAGATATGACCCGTAACAAACATATATACTAATATACAAACATAGACTTCAAGTTAAATAAAAGCTTGTAAAAAATTTGTTAAATCTTATCCCAAACTATAATATATTATATTATGTGTGCCCAAAATAATTTTAATCCACTCAACGTGACTTAGCAACACAACTTAGCACGTGAAGGAAACGCGAACATCCAAACATATAAACTTCCATGTCATCCCAGGGAAGCGTACAGTCGGGATAAAATCTATCTATTATATATTAACGCGTGAAATAAACACATATATCCAAACTTATAAACGTCCAAAACCTACAACCGGGATAAAATCTATCCCACGTTCATCCTGGATGTGGTTTATCTGTATGCTATGTTTCATGTTAATCTGTTCAACGGCTACGTTGTCAGTGAAATACAAACATCAAATCTTCACATTTAATATTTATTTATTATAATTAAATTATAATTAAATATTTATTTTTAATACATTTTAATAATTTAGGGCAGTATAGTAGGATTCCCATATAATATCTCTTAGCCTCTATGCACATAATTCATCATTATATGTATATAGGTGGGTGTTCCTGTTCGATTACAATGTAAATGTCTTCAAGTCAAGAGTGAATAGGCTTCTACTAAGTTAGTGAATTTTACCATCGAAGACTTCAAGCGCCTTATCATCACGTGGGACCGTAGTCAACCGCTAACTTAGGTAAAAAAAAAACATTGCATCCCATAACTAGATTGAGCTCGGCTACTCAGGATACTTTTTACCTACATACCATGCGGGCGAAACCGGGGTCTGAGTGTGTACATATATTCTTTAATGACGAATATGACGATAGTGATGTAGTTAAAATGATAGTTACAATATACATAGATAAGTAATTATGCTTATCTTCCTGAGTCGCACTTATAATACTATGAGCTGTCTTATACAGTGATAAGATTTGTAACAGGTAGTATTGTAGATATAAGTATCCATCTAGTTTCTGCCCCCGTCCTGTGTTTATAAGAATTCTATGTTCATTTTCTGGATGATGTCTATCTGTGTGCCAAGTTTCATCTCAATCCATTCAACGATTAGCGCGTGAAAGAAATACAAACATCTAAATATCCAAAAATTCTCACAAACATTCATAATGTCGCGTAGATTCAACTGTTAACGAATTTTGACGCAAGCTGTCAGAGCTACGTAGCTCTGTGGGAAATGGTGGGACTATCGAAGCGGAGGTTCATGGTTCGATCCCAAGGTTTATGTTGGATTTTTATTGTTTATAATTTTGATAGAAAGAAAATTTGTAGATTAATCTATTCGAAATATAAACGAAAGTAAAGGATAGAAAATGTTTGAGCGGAATAGAAGAAATTTAAAAATAGAGTTTCTAGAATTTTCTAGGCGCAATGGAAATGAAAATACAGGACAGAAAATGTGCGAGCAGAATAGAAGAAATTTAAAAACAAAGCTTCTAGATAATTCAGGAAAGTAAAAGTGTGAGCAGGATAGAAAAAAATTGAAAAATGTCTGAATTTGGAATGTTCTTTCGAAATTAGATATATTAGTATACTTCATAACTTTATTTATTTATTACAAAATAGCTTATAAAACATTAGATTTTAATCTAATTCGTTTTATAGCGTCACAAGTTTTAACCATCAGCGGTCACCCATCATCCTAACGACCGTGCCCGCTGTTAGACTTTTTAGATTGCCTACAATCGAAACATGCCATCGGGATATGAACACTTTAATACACAAAAAGCAGTTTAATTTCCTTCATTAATGTCTTATAATAGGCAGGGGAGTTAATAAAGAAACAAACACAAGGGCAAGCACTTTGTTTTGTAGTATTTATATACTACATGTATATTTTATATTTAGACATGCGTGTTTTTACATACAAAACAATCTGCTTGCCCTTGTGTCTGTTTCTCTATTAACTCCTGTGCCTATTATAAGACCTTCTTAAAGGAAATTAAACTGGTTTGGATGTAGTACAAGTCTCAGTATATACCTTAATTTATTTTCTTTACGTATTGGATTTATACTTGACCTATTTACCAGATATATACCAGATATATATATATATATATACTGTAAACTAGCAAATATTAAATATATATAACAGATATATATACATATATACTGTAAACTTTTGTAGTACTAAATATATTATCGCTTTATAAATCCCGACGAACATTGTCACCGATAACCGTAATTTTGTTTGTATTGCGAAATGGATCGGTTTGATAACGTCAATATTGTCTGATTTTTACTATTGACATGAACTCAAATGCTAATAATAAATGGTGTATTTCATAACTAGCCTCTGCTTTGTCTAAGCTTGTTTAATACAAAACAGGAAAGAAAAGAGAAAAGATTCGGTTTATTTGAGGAGAATAGTCTCTGAAATTACTAGACTGATTTGCAAATTCTTTTCCTAATAAAATGCTGCATTATCCCTGATGAACACAGACAGTAAAATATTTTTAAAAACGTTAGGGTTCTGTATAAAAACTTCGATGATGTAACCCAATGCGTGAATATTCCTTTTGTCGCGTCCGCTGCGGAAATTATTGACAATAGAAAGAAGTAATCATAAATAAATAAATATCTTTGGACAACTC